>PVLD010014020.1:0-53820 GCA_004027595.1 Dinomys branickii | reverse complement strand
TATCTTATCTATAATTTGGTATTTCCTTTAATGTTTTTGTGTTAACTAATGTGAAGATAACTATGTAATACAACATCCAGTTCTAATTCCCTACTATATTCTGTATAACTTTGTATTTTCTGTATTGTTTATGGCTTTTCTGGTTCATATGTCTCCATTCTTTTGTCTTTAAAATAAAATTAAAAAAAAAAAAAAGAAATGATACACGAGTTTCACTAGATAAGATGGTAGGAATTCACCAGTGGTTGTTGTATTGCATATTGCTTCAAAGTAGTTGTTCAGATTACCAGATAAAAGCATGCAAAATTAGTCAAAAAGAAAAAAAATTAGACATTAACTGTTCCTTTCAATAATCCATTAGACTTCAGCAGTACAGTTATTCCAGCTTTCTGTCTATCATCTATTTTCCCTTCTTTCTTCCTTTCTTTCTCTTTCTCCCATAGGTAAATGGATGCCATACTCATGAGAGACCATACTCATAAGTGAAATAAACCAGACCCACATGTGTAAACATTGTATTGTCTCCCTAGAGTAAACATGAAAGAGTAAATAAAACCGAAAACATATAATAGATATTATAAAAGGGAAAGAAACTACTCAAAGGAAGGAACAACTGGGATGCTGGAAAGGAAAAAAATGAAAGAAATTTTAAAAGACCTTTAAATACAGGGATATACCGTATTCAAGATTGTGAGACTCAATCTAGTTGTCAGTTCTCTCCATGTTAATCTGGAGGTTTAATGAAGTTTCAATAAATATTTTAGCAAGATGCTTTTGTATATAGACAAGCTACTCTAAAATTTACATTGAAAGGAAAAGAAACTACAGTATCCAAAACAATTTTGAGAGAAGATATAGGTGGAAGAACCACATTACCCAATTTAAAAAATTGCTACAAAGCAACTACAATTAAGATAGTGTGGTATTGACAGACATACATTTAGATTGATCTCTAATAGAGAGTCTAGAAAAAATTTACAAAAATAAATTTGTGGTCATTAGATTTTGGACAAAGTTGCAAAGGCTATTGAGTTGAGAAAGGACTGTCTTGTTAACAAATGGTATTGGAAAAAAATAGACTTGACACACATCAGATCATACAGCTGGATTGTGTGGCGGAGGGTAGAGAATGACTTGAGACTAGGAGTTCAGGACCGGTCTGGGTCACATAGTGAGACCCTATCTCTTGAAAAGAAAAAGAGGAAATTCGGGAAATAGGGAGGAGAAAGAGAGGACAGACAGAGAGAGGCTGACAGACTGACTGACTGGAGGCCAGATCATACATCATAAATCATGCGTTCTTTTATGTCTGGCTCCTTCAGCATGTTATTCTTGAGATTCATGTATGTTATTGCGTGTAGGAATACAATAGCTTATTCTTTCTTATTCTTCTTTACAGGCTCTAGGATACCATGATTGTGTTTATCCATTCACCTATTGGTGAATATTTAGATTGTTTCCAGTTTTGGGCTTTTCTGAAAAATATGCTATGAATGTTCTGAAATCTTTTTGTGAACCTATGTTTTTATTCATTGATGAGTATCCAGGAGCATATTTGCTAGACGAATTTTATAAGAAACTGCCAAGCAGTTTTTTGAAGTGTGTATGTCATGTTATACCCCCACTAGCTGTATCTATTTGATCTGTAACCTGGTCAGTACTTGATATGGTCAATCCTTCTTTATTTTTGTCACTGTAAGTGGGTGGGTTGTGGAATCTCTTAACACCTAATTATGATGAGCAATGTTTTATGAGTTTCTTGGCCATTCAGATATCTTCTTTTGTAAAATGCCTGGTCAGTGATCTACTCATACTTAGTTGGATCCTTTGTCTCATCATTATTGATTTGTAGGAGTTCTCCATGTATTTTCGATATGTGTCTTAGTTACTTTTCTCTTGTTGCTGAGACAAAATACCTGACACCCAAAACTAAGGAAGGAGGGGCTTATTTAGCTCACAGTTTGTGGAAGTTTCAGACCATAATCACCTGGCTTCAAGGCAGGGTGGGCATGGCACGGAGGCAGCACTTCAAGCTGGCAGAAGATAGCAAAAGCAGCAAGAGCAAAAGAGGGAGCAAACCTCTTTTCCTCCCTTATATTGTAAGCAGGCTACTAGCCCCAGGAAGGGCAGCTGTAGCACTCACACCATCTCCATGCCCTCCTCTTGCACAGGATGAGGATGTTTACAAAGTGAGGACCTGGCTCCTTGCTGAGTCACTTAAAGTTCTAAACTTCTCAAGTTGACACAATGTATCAACCATTACTGTGTCATTTTCTAGTTATATTACAGATGCTTTTTTGTAATTACCACCATATTATTATTAATTTATTGTTGTTTGCCTTTTCACTTTCTCAATATATTACAAACGCTTTAAATTTTGACAAAGACCAAGTTACCTTTTCCTTTCCAGTGAGTAGTTTTTAATATCCTATTGAAGAAATCATTACCTCCCTTGTAGAAGATGTTCTCTTACGTTTTCTTCTCAAGATTTTATTTTATATTTAGGTTTATAGCTCACTTCAAATTAGTTGTAATATAGGAGTCAGTTTCATTCTTGTTCCTGATGAGTATCCAGCTTTTCCAGCACCTTTTACTGAAGAGCCCACCTTTTCTCCACTGTATTAGAGTACATTCTTTGTCACAAATCAGGTGACAGTGATTCTATTTCTGTGTTTCTGCTGCATTCTACCCATCTTTGGAATGCTTTAAATATTCTTTTGTAATTACTTAATATTTAACATCATTTTTAAATTAAAAAATGAAAATGAAGAAAGGTTACTGGCTGTGGTAGGTGGTTTTTACTTCCGGGCTTAAGTAAATTAAGGTTCTGATTTATTTCCAGGTTATGACCAAGGAAATGGATTTGATGGACTGCTTGTGTTTGGCACTTTTATGGTAATATATAAATGAATCAGATGTGCACTCTCCGTGAGGAACATAGAGGTTGGTGAGAGAGACAGATCATGTGCATAGTAAGTGTGTGTCTATAGACACAGAAGGTCTCTGTTCTCTCCCCCAGAACAGCAAAAGCAATTTGGGGTAACAAAAGCAAAATGGGAGGCATAGCCATACCTGATTTCAAGCTATACTATCAAGCAACAGTGATTAAAAAATGGCATGGTACTGGAACAAAAACGAATACATGGAACAGAATTGAGGATATAGAAACTTCCCCAGACACATTCAACTATTTGATCTTTGACAAAGGGGCTAAAAACATATGTTGGGGGAAAGACAGCCTATTTATTAAATGGTGCTGGGAAAACTGGGTATCTGTTTGCAGAAGATTGAAACTGGAACCTTAGTGAGGAGGGGAAGAGGAAATAAGAAGAATAAAGATGTGCCATGTACAGGGACCTAATAACATCAGTTAATATGAACATTATATGTCATAACATGAGCTAAAATTAATAATAGCAACAACAATGAGAAATGAGATAGAGGAACTGGAAGAGGAGGGAGGAAAGGGAAGGAAGGGGATTAACACATAAGAAAGAAGCTGCAGTATGTATATGTAACTACTCGCCAAGGTGATTGCAAACTGCATGAGCTACAGACATGCACAACACATTGACTCAGCGTGACACGGAGACTTTGCTGACTGTAGTATGGTCAGTCCAGTAACTTCAGGGTTTCAGAGTAGATGCTGCTCCAAGAAGTTAGAATTAAGAGATAGAGCTTAGAAGTCAAGCATGGTAGCACATGCTAGTAACCCCAGCGCTCTAGGAGGCTGAGGCAGGATGATTGAAAATTCAAACTCAGCCTGGGAATTCAGGACAGTTGGTGCGAACCTATCTCAAAATTGAAAAAAAAAAAGGTTGGAGATGCAATTCAGTGCAAAGGTTCTGGGTTCCATCTGTAGTACTGTAAATTAAGAAAGAAGAAAAAACTATATAGGAGTGATAGAGAGGGAATGCGGGTGAAGGAGGTGGAGAGCACAAGGGAGGGAGGGCAGGAGGAAGGAAGGGAGAAAGCACATTTGGGAAAGAAGATTGAGTGAGACAGATTTTATATTACCCTAATGTGTAGTTATGGAAGGCATGAGAATTAATGAATCTTTTTGTTTCTTTGTTCTCACAGTTGGAGGCTCTGAAGACCAAGTCGAAAGCCCTTGGAAAGTGATCAGGTTTTCTAGGCTATGAGGCAGAGAAAGAAATCAAAGATTTTAGACGTGTTTAATTGCCCTGATCGTCATCCTCTTCCCAAACGTCCCGTTAGATCTCAGCATGGCGTTTGGAAAGGTGTTTGGCACTGATAGTGAGCTTCTGACTTGGAGGATTTGGAATTGGTGTGAACAGACAGCTGAGTTAGAAGAGGCAGCATTGTGGGCCAACAGGAGGCACTGGCCAAATCAGACTGGAATCAAAACAGGACCATTGTGCAACTCAGCAAAGATTGAAAACAGCAAAAAATGTACGCATGGGGATAGAGAAAGGCTGTGTTGTCTTTAAGTGTTTTCATTTACCCGGATATTAATGAGAGACAAGAGCATTTGCAGTATAATTGAGGATTTGAGACTGGGCTATTTTGTTTGGTTTGCTTTTGTTCACAGTCTGGTAAGAAGATTGTTCTCAAAGAGTTCTGAATGTTCTTTGAGCCTAGTAATTTGTGTCGCCACACATAATGCAGCCATCTCAGCCTTAGTGTGCTTAAGGGAAACAAAATTCATTGCAATTACAATATTAGAAAACTAATCTTGTTATTGCATGAAGAGTTTCAGGAATTGGACAGAAAACCTTAATGGGGCAAAAGGTTTCCCTTGGTGACCACGAACTGGAGTGCCGTCATAGTGGGTATCTGACCACTGATCTCAAACTTTGGTCTCTAAACATCAGCTACAGAAAATAGAAAAGCCAGCAGTAGGGTTTATCTGATTATCAACTTGACTGAACTGAGATATCATGCAGATTAGGAAAGCACACTTCCGGGTGTGTCTCTAGGGGTTATTTTCAGAAGTGACTGACATGTAGGCCATCATGCCTAGACAGGGGGAGACGTGTTCTGGTTGTAGGTTGCCTCATCCAGTGTGCTTGTAGCCCGTTCAGCTATGATCGCAAGCTCGTTCAGCTTGAATTGATGTGTATCTTGCTGCAGCCATCACCTGTGGACTTCAGACTCCATCTTCTTCAGCCTTCTAGCACTGACTCTTACCAGCACCTCTTCAGGGACATTCCAGGTCTTTAGTCTTTTGATCTTGTTCTGAGGCTTCCACTGTCTTGGATTGAGCAATTTACTGGCTCCTCTGGTTCTCTAACATGAAGACAACCACTGTGGACTGTCCCACCTCAGATCCTGTAAACCGAGTAAATCTCTATTGCTTCTGTTCTTCTTGAGAACTCTTACAATCTATAGAAGCAGAGCATTTTGTTGTTTAGAACGTTTTCTGGGCAATATTAATCAGCTATTGGGATTTCACTTTCACAGTGTTGTTTATTTAAATAAACAAAGCACCTCAGTTTTGTATAGCAAGTCAATTAGCTTTGAGGAGACCAGTTGACTTGCTATAGGGAAAGGTAAATAAAGCCTGAATTTTGCTTTATTTTTGCTTGACACTTTCCAGAATTCTTTTCATAGTTCCAATAGATTTATTAAATCATGTTACCAACCTAGAAAAAGACCCACGGTGCTGATAATGGGATCGCCCTGGGGTTTTGTTAGCTGTATGTGCCAATTCCAATTGGCAATTGGTGCCAATTGGTGCCAATTACAAGGCACATTGATGGGACACTGCTATGGCTGGTATCTAGATGTCCCCCAAAGTCTCATGTGCTCATAGGTGTGGCCTTAGGAGGTGACTGGATCATGGATGTGTGATACTAGACTAAGGGTGTGATAAACCGATTAGTCCCCTAGATGGATTAGCATGGTTCTGGGTGTGGCTGAGTGGATTTACTGGGAAGGAAAGCGCCACTCTTGAGTGTGGGTGGCACTGCCCCATAAGTTTGTGGCCTGGAAGGAATATAAAAGGACAGAAAGAAGGCAGGCTTACTGCTTCCTGTCTACTGCCTGCTCTGCCATGGGCTTTTTCTCTTCTGCCATGCCCCTCTGCTGTGCAGCTCTGCTGCAGAGCCAGCTGACTATGGACTGAATCCTCCACAAACTGTGAGCCAAAATAAAACTTTCCTCCTTGAACTTGTGGGTGTCAGGTATTTTTATCCCACAAAAAAGAAAGTAAGTTAGGCAGTGTGTTTGGAAGTGCTGAGTCTGAACTTGGATTTGGTTAGGAGTGGCTACAGCAAAGGAACAAACTTTTCTCCACAGGGCCAAATCTTCTAGGCCTTGAAAGAAACTACTCAACTCTGCTGTTAATAGTGTGGGAAAAGAAAAGGAATATATAATATACAAATAACAGCACTACTTTTATGTTGCAATAAAACTAGTTGCAGGCACTGATACTTGAGTTTCACATAATTTACATGTTCATTTACCTTTCCCTATAGCAAAAGTCAGAAATACTTTTTAAAAAACCATTTTAAAATGTACACTTTATTCTTGGCTAGAGGAGCATACAAAAACAGACAATGAGCTGGATTTGGCCTGCAGGCCATATTTTGCAGGTCTATTTGCGCTAGATCCTCACGCTGCTATTTACCTGGCTTGAAACGGTGATGCCTTAAGGGGTTCAGTGCCAAGAGGCCTACAAAGTATAAGTAAGGCCATACTCTGTTGAATAAACCATTGCTGTTAATTATTCAGGGAAGGAAGAGTATAGAATGCAAGTAAAAACCAGGACAGAATTGTCTCCTTGCCTTAGGTTCTGAGTGGAGGATGAGAGGTGCACAAAGGCAGCTGTGTGCAGGGCAGAGCCAGGAGGATGCGTCGAACGATGCGGAGGTGGCTCCGCACTGCCTGTTCTTCCACTGTCCTCCCTCACTGTGAGGCCGGACTTAGATTATATGTTAAGTCTGGAAAGAGCATAGTTATTCTGCTTGTACATGTTGATTACAAAGCCCCCTGGAGCGGTTAAGTAGACTGTTCTGTTAAATATCAAAACAATGTAGTACTCCATAGATTTTTTCTTACCATTTTTTATCCATAGAGAGTTTTGTTGTTGTTGTTGTTGTTGTTGTTATTGTTTTAAATGGCATTGGCTATGTAGCTCAGGCTGGCTTCAAATTTATGATCTTCCAGCCTTAACCTCTAGAGTACTAGATTGGGGCAAGTACTACGACACCCAGCCCACAGAGATTCTTAACTCTGAAATCTGTTCAAGTTTGAAATCTGCAGGGAAGGCTGCTTCCAGACTGAAGATCCAGGGAAGGGTTGGTGTTGGGAGTTAAGCCCAAACATTCACATTCAGTATCCTCAGTCTTTCTTCTTAAGAACTTCAGCTGATTGTATAGGCCTACTACGTTATGGAGTGTAATCTGATTTACCCAGAGTCTCCTGATTTAAATGTTCATTACATCTGAAATATGACAACATTTAGACTGCTATTTAGGCAAAAGCTGGGTATTAAAGCCTAACCAAGATAGCATATAAAATTAATCATTACAGTACCATGCTTGTTTTAGTCAGTTACTGTATCTTTGTACCACAGTGTCTGGCACACAGAAGGGGTTCAGTAAATACTGCCAGTATGGATGTGAGAGTGCCACATTTTTCCTGTCAACCTTCAGCCAATCAGTGCCAGTGAGTGTGATGCCTTTCATGGCTGCAAGCACTGTTCTTTGGAGAGGTTCTTTGTGTCTGTTCTAAAATGTTCTGTTCATAAACACTTTTGTGATTCAAGAAACTATTTTTGATAAATTTGTCTTTTTATAGTTCATCTATGGTCTCTCCCAGCCTGGATTTTGCAGACTCTTTTAGTCTAGTCCCATAAAAGCCTTATCAGCCATTTGACTCAATCATTTGATTTGCTCTTTTTGGATTTTCCTCTTCACATCTCTTGTTCTTTGTTTTCTTGGGTGTAATAACCAGAGGCAACTCTGTCCTCAGTGTAATTTGACCATGACTTTATTTCAGGAGGTAATTGCATTTGTAGTCCCCAGTGCTCTTAAATTTTGTTGGCCATTTTGGCTACAGAAGCACAGTATGCTGAATTTTCTACTTCTAAAACCAAACTTGTTGTCCTGGCCCTGTCTCCAGAGTTTTCTATTTCTGTCGGTGGTGCCAGACACCAAGACAAGACTGCCTGGAGTCATTCCTGACTTTCCCTCCCCCACCCTCCCCATTTAATTATAGGATTCCCTTGATTCTTTCTTCTTATGGAACTTCAAGGTTCCCTGTTTTTCCACTTCTTCTAACAAGTCCTTATGGTTGTATGTCATAATAATAGATTTACCATTGGTGTCCTTGACACTAGCCTGCCCGAATTTCAACTTATTGTGGCCAGTGATGACAGATAAATCTTGTATTACCTTGAATGCACTTTCTTTCCCCTAATCCCCAGTAACCAGTCACCACTGTGAAATTTGCCCTCTTTTCTACATAGGTTAACATCCAAACCTGACTTCCTTTTCTCATTGGGCCTTCAGAATTCAGGGATGTTAACTGTACATCTCAGGTCATGGCACACTGACACCTTGGGTCTTTGTCATCCCTGTCATCTCATTTATTGAGCTCCCCTTTTTCTCTTTTCCTGTAGAAACAATATGAATGTATTTTTTTTTAACCTGAGTGCATTCGTGTAAAATACATACTGTTGTCTTGGTTCTCTTAATTTATGTGAATTTAGCTGTAGATCTCATTTTGTTTTATTTTATGTATTTCAGTGTGACCATTTAGTCCATTACTTCTAACTGCTCTTTCTATTCTTATTGACATCATTATCTTTATTAATATGCTTTTTTATGTAGAGGTATTCATTTTTATGTATTTTGATGGTTTATGTTACTTGCATGGATTAGATATTATTATGCTGACTTATCGTTAGGTTTTGCTGCTGTAATGGTTTTTTGTACATTATCAAGAACTTTGACGAAGTCTTTTATAGTTGCTTATCTGTTAACATTTTAAACTATGACATTCAACCATATGGCATCACTGATACTTGACTGTGTTTGCTTATAACAATGATTATTTCACACGGTTCAGCCCAATAGACAGATGCTCAGATTGCTGGCAAGTAGTGTGTGTTGATCTTCTTTGCTGCAACCAAACACCCGAAAAAAACAGCTTAGAGGAGGAAACTTTGCCCTGGCTCACCGCTTTCAAGGTTTCAGTCCATGGTAGCTGGCCGGTGGCGAGATGGGAAGTCGTGGCAGCGGCGTGTGGCAGAGGAGCTGCTCGCCTTACGGCGGCAGGGATCAGAGAGAAGGAAAGAGCCTGTGAGGATGGAGGCGGGGGCCAAGTGCCGTCCCCAGGGGCACACCCACAGGTCCACTCCCTTCCGCTAAGCCTGTCTCCTGTGTTCATCATCTCCCAGTAATTAATCCAGTAACGAAGCCCTGTCCCTCAGTGTGCAGCCACCTCTCAGCCCGCCAGCAGCCAAGCCTCCAACACAGTGGGCCTTTGGGGGGACAGTTTGGATCCCAACCGTAACATAACGATGGTTATTCTCTTTTGTGTTACCTCATGCTTCATTCCTTATTATTTGTCAGAATTTCCAGATCACATGGAATACTGCCGATGGGGTATTCTACAGATTTCTTAATACTCTAATATTTGTGCTAGGTTTGGGGTTCATTCAGAGTACTTACTCCAGCTTAAAAAATTTGACAAAGTTTACAATGAGGTATTTTCATTCTTATTTTTTCTACTTGAAATAAGTATTGTTTCAAATGCTCCTTCTGTATGTATTGATACAACCATATAGTTTTTCTTTTAGTGTGTGTAAGTGAAGTGAATATATCCACTGACATAACCACATAGTTTTTCTCTTTTATTATGTAGAAACAAAGTGAATGGAATTGATACGATTTTACAAATATAAAATCTTCCATTCACTCCATGTGTGTATCTATGTATTAAACATATACATATATTTAATTATCCATGTGCTACTGGAATAAACACTAATAACATTTTTAAAATACACATTTGGATTGATTTAGCTAAAAATTTATTTATTTGTATTTAACATATAAATACATTTCCCGATAGCTTTATTTTCTTTAGTAAAAGGCCAAAGATTTATTCCATCAAAAGAGAAACTAGAGTGTAGCTTTATTTGCTTACATGACTTAGGAGTCAGGGTTACAAAACTTTAGTCTCACTAAGTGCATGAGGAAGTTTTCATTTCTATTTTCTGGGACAGTTTACATAAACTGAATGTTACCTGCTCCTTGGGAGGCAGAACTCTCCTGAGAGCTGTTGGACGTGCAAGTCTAAACTGCCCTTCCATCCTCACCTTAACAGCGTGGCATCCTCATCAGGCTGGCTGTTCTGCCACTCCTATTTCTATTTCACCATTTCCTCTTATTCTTCAAATAGTGACTTTCCTTTCTGTGTCTAAGCCTTGTCCTGTGAGTGCCAGGATACCTCCGGAATCACTCCCAAACTCAGAAATTTCTGCTGCTCTCAATCCTCCTGTTTTTGGTTTCCAAGAACACTTGTTATCGGAAAACAGGTTTCCCTGTTTTGATCTTTAGCACGTTACGTTGTGTATTTACCCCCGTGTGTGTCTAGGATCCTTCTAGAAGTTCTTTCTCCTCACACCTGGGCCTTAAGCCTCTTAAAGAGTGCCTGGCATTTCTTACAGGCTCTCATGTATTGGTGGTGATTATTTGTTGCATCACCCTCCTCTTTTACTTGGCCTTTTTATAGTTCCTCAATCACAGCAAACATGTGAGTATCCCATTTTAAGGCTTTTTGTACTGTCCTCTCCTCAGAACACTATTGCTCTATATCCTACCTGCATAGATTATTTCTTTACCTGTATTAATTGTTCAAATGTCATTTCTTTTTTCTGTTTTAAAGAGAAAAAATAACAAAATAACAACAACAAAGACAAAAACAAAACAACACAAAACCGATACAAATGATACAGAATTTCAAAACAAGATGATGGGGATTAGCAGTGGCTGTTATATCACATACTGTTATCTTCAATGAACTTGCTCAGATTTCCAGACATAAGAATACAGATCGATCAAACAATTAAAGAGAATAAAAAGTAGTTAAAAAACAGAAATGGTACAGCGTTTCCTTAAACAAGATGATAGGAATTGAACAGTTGTTACATTGCGTATTGTTATCTTCAAGTTAGTTGCTCAGATTACCAGATATAAGCATGCAAATTTGTCGAAAAATTTTAAAGCATTAACTATTCCTTTCAATAAACCAATAGATATCAGCAGTACAATTATCCCAGCTATCTATCTATCTATCTATCTATATTTCCCTTCCTTCTTTTTTTCCTCCTTTCCCTCAACCCAGTTGTTCTTCTCCTTTGAGCAATTTCTTTCCCTTTCACAGTATCTATTGTACCTTTCAGGTTTTATTTACTCTTTCAGCTTCTCACACTAGGGAGTTGATATGATGTTTACACATGTGGGTCTGATTTATTTCACTTATCAGTATGGTCTCTAGTTGCATCCATTTATCTATAAAAGCCTTGAGTTTATCTTTCTTTATAGCTGAGTAATACTCCATTGTATAAAAATGCTACATCTTTTTATGCATTCCTCAGTTGATGGGCATTTGGCTTGTTTACAAGATTTAGCTATGACAAATTGGGCTGCTATAAACGTGGGTGCACATATAAGGCTGTGATATGATGTTTTCAGTTTTTCTGGAAAAATACCCAGGAGGGCAATAGCTGGGTTAAGGACCACTTATTCTAGTTTTATGAGGAATCTCCACACTGATTTCCACAGTGGTTGCACCAGTCTACACTCCTACCAGCAGTGGAGAAGGGTTCTTTTCCCCCACAGCCCCTCCAGCATTTGTTATTGGTTGATTTCTTGATAGCCATTCTTTTTGGGATGAGATGGAATTTCGGTGTTGTTTTAATTTGCATTTCTTAAATGACCAGTGCTGGGAACATTTTTTCATATGTTTATCAAATATCATTTCTTGATCTAGCTTCTTTTGATCATCCTATTTAGCCCCACTACCTCACATCCATGATCCAACCCCTATATCTGGCTTTATTTTTCTCCATATCACTTATAACTTATTAACTGTACATATATATTGTTTTCTTTTCTCACAGTATTTAAATTTCTTGGTGGCAGAGGTTTTTCTTCTCACTGTATTTTATGTTTCTTGGTGTCTACTCTGCTCACTGATACATCTTGTTGCACAAATGAGTGCCTAGGGCATATTTAACACTCAGTAACTATTGATATATTTGAATAAAAGCCAATATATGGGGCTTCCATTAAGAATTTGTCCTTCAATTTAGGCTTTCTACCACTGTGTGGCAGCAAAAGAGTACTGGGTGCCTAGGTCCTGGGGGCTGGGGTTTGCAGTGAGAATGAAGTTTTCTCATAAATACTCAATCAAAAGCATCCATTCTTTGCCTGAAAAAGAGGTGTGCATCTTTTCCTGCTCACTGCTGTGGAACCTGTTTTCCCTCTTTGGATCCTCTGCTGAAAAAGTCCTGTGGTTGTCCCTAGAGGAGGCCAAGACCATTTTGTACCCTTTTTACCCCTGGTTTTCTGTAACTTCTGGACTCACCCTTCAGCCCTATTCCTTAGAGTCAAATGGAAAAGGCAAGGAAGGATTGATTTCTCAGATTGCATCTTCATTTCTCAGGTTGGTATAAATTCGGTTTTTAAGACTCGAATTTCTAATGTCAACATAGAAACTATTTCCTAGGTCAGTGTTATACTTTCCCTTATATTGTTAATGAGCAAAGTACAGTGAGAGCCTTTACACCAGCCCAGTTACCCTTGGCTGTGGGATCTCCTTTCACCTCTGGAGGCTTAAGACCTTCTTGTGAAATGAGGGAATCAGCAGAGAAGCCCTGGAAGATTTTTTCCCAGTACTAAAACCAAATCAAGGAAATGTGTTATTATTGTTTTCCTTTGATAAGGAGCTACTCCAGACAGCTCTCATCTGGTGTTTTGCCTAATTTACACACAATGATTAATTTGCACAGAAGCCCAGCCAGTATCCCTTGGCAACACTTAGTAACTGACTGCAGTTCTGTTAGATGATTTAAAGGCACATTACCTCTTATATCAGAGCAGAGCAGTAGGGATAAAGTTGACTTCATCTGGGGATATATCCCCCTCTAAATCTGCTATTTTCTTGAAACATTTATTGCACTTTTGAAGGGAAAGATCAATCCTTCCAGGGTCTGGCTTCTAGCAGAACAAGGCAGGCCTGCATTTTGATGAGTTGAAACCAAATTCATTCCAGCAGCCAACCTTGGATAGGTGGGAATGATCCTTACATACATCTAATGCTTCAATTTTACAAACAACAGAGGCTACAAAAGTTGACCAGACCCTGGTTTTTGCCAAATTGAATAGAGGTTTATTCCTGGTAGCTTCTCAAAGAATTATGTATGGAGTCCTTGCCATGTTCCACACCACACGTAGCCTCATTTTACTCTCGTGGAGATTCAGTAGTTCCTGTGAGGTGGGAGTTGGTGTTTCCTTTTCAAAATGTTGCCTTGTGGCTGCACAGGCTGGTCAGTGAGTCCAGACACTATGATATGCGCTGTCTCATATTATTTCAGCAAAGTCATCGTTTACCTCTGTCAAAGATGAAGGGAACACCACTTAAAGGGCTAAGGGCAAGTTTGATTTGTAATATCCCACTGCATTTAGAAAGAATGTGGAGCCGGACATGGTGGCACATGCCTGTAATCCCAGCACTGGGGAGGCTGAGCCAGGAAGATGGTTGTGAGTTCGAGACCAGCCTGGGCTACAAAGTGAGCTCAAGGCCAGCCTGAACTGCATAGCGAGACCCTGTCTCAAAAAGACCAATAAAAAAGATTTTAGGGCCTGGGATATAGCTCAGCAGCACAGCGCCTGCCTTGCAAGCGCAAGGTCCTAAGTTTGATTCCCATTACCAAAGAAAAATTGAGAAAGAGTGTGAAATCACCTCAGTGTGCATTTGTACTAGGTGTCTTGGCTTTTTAAAGGGAGATTTAGAGTAGTGAGGGGTAAGCAGAGGCTCAGTGGAATCAGGGCAGTGAAGTTCCGAAAGGTCCCCTAGTGGTTGGGTCAACTGCATGTGGGCATGATAGAAGTCTGGAGTTTGCTGCCGTGGAGACCGTGTGACAGACTCTCTTCCTGATAGTGACAGCATAAAGGCGTGTTTCACAGGTCCTTCAGAAAAAGCACTCCTCAGTTATAGGAACAGAGGACACATTCATAATTATAAACTCTTCTCAGTAAAGGGCCTAAGAAAGTGTTGTCAGGGATCTAGGGTCAGGTGTTAGCTAGAAAAACAGAAAATCCATTAGTACCCTTGAGCTTTTTCAGCCTTGAGGGTTAGGGCAGAGTCATCCTGGAGATGCAGCCTTGAGGTCTTAGAAATAGAACTGGTCCCCTTCTGGGGAGTGGTGTACACCACACCACACCACACCATGCCACTGCTCTGCTAGAACACGCAGCTACCAGGATCCCAGGTCGTAAACTCTGAGCTTCAGTAATGAAATAAAGAGGCAGAGTTTAAGATAAAAGAAGATGGTTTATTTGGAAAAGTGTGAAGAAGATAGCGTCTCTGGAAGAGTAGGGAACGTCGAAGTGAATATCTGTGTATTTTTGTCCTCAGTTCCTTTTTATTTGGGATTAGTGATTTCTCCCATCCCCCAGGTGGGCACCTGGACGTTGTCACTACCTGATGGGCTCTCTGGCTGTCTTTGATCCTTACCTGAGTACCTTTATCTGCATTCTTTCTGGCTGACTGATTCATTTGATTTCTTCCTGTCCTTATGGAAAGGTCACTTAATGACCAAACAAGGGGACATGTGTATAACTGATAGAGGTGGGGTGATGGTAAAGTGGGAATGTACATATAAGTATATATGTATAGGTATGTGTGTCTTTTATGTATTAAATAAGAGTCCTTAGGTGGCTACGCCCTTATCTCCTTTGCATTTTATCAGAGGTGGGTGAGGGGCTGGTTTCCCTGGTCTGTCAGGTTTTTGACTCTTCCTCTTTTTGTTAACTTTTCCTGATGAATTCCCATGGTAACTGTACTACCCTCACCTCGCCAAGTGTAGTCTTTCTTTTGTCTAAGTACCGTACTAAGTACTGTAACTGTAGAGTTTATCTATAGAGGAAGAAGCCTCTCCCTAGTAAGATTTCCCATTAATTTTAGTAAGGCTCATCTTTTCCCCACCTAGAAGCTGCCTTTCCCTACAAAACTATGTAGTGCTTATCAAGTTCCACAACCTAGGGCTGGGATGGCTAAGACCGTTTGATTGAGAGTCTGTAGTTCTTAGAGGCTGAGGATGAGTCTAAAGGAAAAGGGGGCTCAGAGGAACCTGGCGGGAATCTGGTCAAGACCACAACATTTGTCACCCTATTGTTTATAAAGCTGAAGCTTTAGAAATACATACAAGAAGAAAGGGAAAGGATACATTTTAATACCATTTCATAAAATCCAGCCCTTCCTTGTTAGGCTGGAAGCTAGGCCTTGAGCGGGTAGAGTGTGTCCTTCCTGCTTTGTCTCATTCTTGTTTAGAATTGTGGCATCTGTGCCCAAGCTGAGTATTGTTTGGGAGCTGTCGGCATCTCCATCCCACGACAGTGTCCTTCGCAGGGTCAGCGTAGTGTGGTCATCTGTGTTTCCACTGTGTCCGAGGGCACAGTGTGACTGTGTTGGGCAAAGAGCAGGGTGAGAATTTTCCATAGTCCTGAGTGGCTAGCATCGTGCCCTCTCTCCATGTAGAGCTGTCCACTACTTTATGGTTGAGAAGCTGACCCCCAGCCGGCTAATCTCAGATCTTACTTCACTCTCTCGACTCTTGCATGTATTTTTTTCCTTTCCTGCATCACAGAACTACATTTCCCTTGGAAGCTGTTGCAGACCTGGTTTCTTTGAAGAGGCTTGTATTTGCATGTTGCCTGGTGGGCCCCTGGATTATCACTACCAGCTCCAGTTTGTCCTTTGAATTTCTAGCTTTGCCAGCCCCCTCGGTGTCAAAATTTTAACCACTTACCGAACATGAGGAGCTGTTTCTGCCCCCACCCCGCTGCCTGCTCTTCTAGTTCTTGCCTCTCAGCCATCAAGCCCTCTAACTGATCTCTTGGTCCCTTCCTTGTACTTTCTTGCAAACACGCACTGTGCGCCTCATGGTCCCAGAGCTGTAGAAGAGGCGGGTTGTGAGGCGCGATCCGGAAGGGTGTGCCTCCTTCCCTGGCTCCTCCTCCTCATTCTGCCTCCTGGCCCCGGGCCCAGGTTTCCTTTGCTGTGCTCCTCTGTCACATTGTTTTTTGCCTTAGAGCTGGCTGACCAGACTGAATCCACAAAAACACTGTGAGCTAAAATAAACCATCCTTTAAGCAGCAGATACTGGGCACTGTCACTGGGGGAGGAACGTGGTTGAGACCGCAGTTAGCCCCTTTGTCCGGGAGGGGAGCCTCTGAGGACCTTCAGTGGATGCCTGACACTGCCTGTGGTACTGAGTGTGTGTACCGTTATTTTTCTCATATGTACATGCCTGTGACAAAGCTTCCTTTAGAAATGAGGAAGAATAAGAGATGAATAATAATATAGAACAGTTGTAGCAGTATGCATAATAAAAGGCATGTGAATGTAATCTTTTTAAAAATAATGTACTTGTGCCAATTAATCTTGTCACCTTCACTGAATTAAGAGACTCCTGGAAGGTGACTAGATCCTGGGTAGGGCAGTGCGTTGTACTTGTCAGCCAGTTAATTCACTGATCTTCATAGCTGAGTGGGTGTTAGGTGGCAGACCCTCCGGGATGAAGAACACTGCGGGAGGCCGGCCGGCCCCGGGTCTGTCTCTCTCCAGCACTCTTCCCCTTTATCCCGCTTCCTGGCCTCCGTGCAGCGGAGCAGCTTCTCGCCACCACCGTCATTCAGTCTTAGGGCCGGGCGCCATAGACTGAAACCTCTGAAACTGTGCCGGATAAACCCTTTCTACATTGAATTGTGTACGTCAGGTATTTGTTTCGGGAGTAGGAAAGCTGACCCATGGAGTATGCTTACCTTTTTTGTTGTGGAGATATGAGATGGTTCAGTGCCTATGTGATGGGACGAAGTAAGGTGGGTTGTTGTAGGCACAGTGCAGCAACTACATAAAGGTTATTTGAACTTAAGCACTGTGATACTGTGACATTTCACAGCAAGTTGGCTTCCGAGCACCTTCAGGTGGGTAGGAAGATACTGGGCTGACACCCTGGAAGATTCATGTCCCAGGATGGGACCCTGCAAGATGACATCACAGTGCTCAGAATGGCTTGTAACTTCGAACTTAGAAATTATTTCTGGAATTTTTAACTTAATATTTTTAGACTGCAATTGACTATGGATAACTAAAACTGTAGGAAGTGAACCCACAGGTGAGGCAGGATTGCTGTACTTCCTTGCATAAGGAATGTACGTGTTATAAGTGTTTTGGGTATTGGGAAACCAGCCTTGTGGAAATCAAAGTCTGGACTAGATGATGAGATCCACCTACCTATTGAACTAGTCAGTGCTTATTATGTCTCCCGCATTGTGTTGGGACTGGGCATGAAATATGTTACCTTCTCTCCTAGAATTTATTTTCCAGTGAAAGTAATTTTCTCAGAACAGGTATGTATAATATTTGGGTATTGGAGCAAAAGGTAAAGAAATCAGAAATTGAAAATTTGGGGAAACAAATATATTCTTTGGGTTTTTTTGTTTTTGTTTTTGTTGTTTTTTTGCTTTGTTATGCTAGCCTCCCCTTAATAATAAACATAAATGTAGGGCTTAAAGTTGTTTATCCTACAATCATGTTTAGCATATCAAGTTTCAAAGCTATAATTTATTCTAATCATACTACACTTAACTGCTTTTAATTATTTTGAGTTTTCCCTTGCCGAGGAGACTGAAAGGTAAGTTTGCAGAGAGATTTGGAATGTAAAAACAAAATGGAGCTTTTTCTTCATTCAAAATCTTATATAGGCTTACTTTGGCAGCACGTACACTGAAAAAGAGAATCTTATGTAAGAAAGACTTGATATGATCCTGAGAAAGGAAACAGCCTTTGTGGCTTCAGGGTCTGGTCTTCTGACAAGCTTAATTTAGAAAGGATGCATCAAACTTTGAGGAGATATTTTCAACTAAAATATAAATGACCAGATATGTCAGTATCAATTTTAAAGAAAAACTCAAAATTTAACTGGGTAAAGTTTTGCCAGAAAAATGTGTGTAGTCTATTTTTGTTCACTGTGTCAGCTTTCCATTACTATAATAAAATACACAAAATAATCAACTTATAAAGAGGAAAGACTTAATTTTGTTCTATTTTAAAGGTTTTAGTACAGTTAGAAACAGTGGCGCTCAGAAATCACTCCCTTCCCTCCATTTAATTCACAGTAGCACCCTACAGCTATTCTTTCTTCCATTGTCCTTAGAGAGATAGAAAATAAAATAGCAAAAGCTTGAGAGATCCCTGACGATGTATGCAAGAGAAAAGGTGCCTTGGATCTTCCACTGTGACACTCTAATCACGTTTACTTTGCCTCACTACAGGCTCCAGTACATCTCATAAATATAAGTAAGACAGTGAATTCTGGAATGAGCATGAGAGCCACTAGGATGGCTCAGCACCCTGGCAGTCATTCCTGTCATTCCCACGTGAGGTTTAGTAAAAGGCACCTAAAGCAAAGGTGTCTGCTCTTTAAATTCTGAAAGCCCGAGTTATTGGCCCTCTTTTTCTGTGGCTGTTGCAACCTGTGACTTGTGTATAGTGATATTTTTATTGCCACAGCATCTTTCTCGGTCTGTGTTGGCATGGACTAGTCTTGAGCACACCTTCCCAAGACCCTCAGTAAGCGTAGCTGCTTTGTAGTTACTGTTCGGTACATGCTTGACAGTTCTTTCCTCACTGTACACAACAGCCTGGACTATTATCGGCCCATTCACTGTGACAGTTTGTCCATGACTGTCGGTGCCCTGCTTTGGGTCTGTGAGAACACACAGTGGCAGGCATAGTATGGCAAAATAAACTGTTCAACACCTCAAGAAGAACAAAAAAAACCAAGAGTGTGTTTTGATCATCTCCCTTGAGGCGCCTTCCCAGTGACCTTAAAGATCTCTCACTAGACCTCCCCTCTTTAAGTTTCCACCATCCAGAGAACTAATGCTGAAACACCTGAGCTCTGGGGAGCATTCTGGATCCCAACTATAGCAGTCACGTTTTCACAAGATGGACAATAAAACAGTATCAGTAATGTATGTTTATTTGTTCAAACAAATTGAAAAATATGTTTCTGATAAACAGTAGAAAAGAGGAATCCCTTGAGCATGATAATATATATTGGTAAATATAAAATCGTAAATTAGGTTTCTCATCTACTGGTTGTTTTAGATCTCGTGAGGACAGTAATATTCTAACATGTAGGGTTAAATAAGCATTAGTGAGGTAAAGGTTCAGTTCAGATTTTGTAGGAGAATCCTAGCTCAGTTTTACCGTTGTCATCTGGCCTGGTGCTGTCACCAAAAAAAAGCTAAATTTTTTTTTTCCTCATAGAATTAAAAAAACTAATTGTAAATAAAGTAGCCTAAAAATTTAACATAAAATTTATCACTATAACCGTCTTTAAATGAACAGTTTCGTAGTCCCAGGTATAGTCACATTGTTGTGCAGAAGATCTCCAGATCCCCCAGTCTTGCAGGACTGAAACTCTGTATCCGTGAAGCAGTAACTCATTTCCCTCTTTACTGGCCACTAGCAACCACAGTGTACCTGCTGTCTCCTGGAATTTGACTATTTTAGTTACCCCGTATAAGTGGAACCACATATAGTAGGTCTTCATCTTGCAAACATTCGAGTTGTGAACTTGCACAGATATGAATGGACCTCACATTACAAACACTTCTAGATGGGAATATATCTCTGAAGGAACTCATCTGTCTGCTAGACATAGTCACAGTTGTGCTGCTGTGTGCTTACTGTGCAGTGTGATAATGTACAGTAGTACAGTGCATAACCAGAGCCCAGAATGTCTGAAGCAAGAGGAAAAGGAATTCCCTGTATGTCAGTTGTTGTACTGTACTGTACTATACTACCATTTTAAGGTAAGAGTAGCTCATTTAAAGTACTTTTGTGTATATTCTTGGTTTTTAATACTTTACATTGTATATTTGTGTCAAAGGTATGTGAGGCTCACTTTATGAGATTTACACATGAACCTGACTTATGGATGTTTTTCCAGAATGGAACTTGTTTCTAAGTTAGGTACCTAATGGTAATTGCCTTTTTGCATCTAGCTTAGTATTTTATTTAGCATAATTTGTTCAAGGTCCATGCATGTTGAAGATGTAACAAGATTTTCTTCTTTTTAAAGTTTGAATGGCACTCTCTTGTGTGGATATATCACATATTGTTTATCCATTCATCCACTAATGCACTTTGAGTTGCTTCCACCTTTTAGCTGTTGTGAATAGTGCTGCTGGGAACATGAGTATACAAATACCTCTTTAAGGCACTGCTATCAGTTCTTTCAGAAAGTAGAGTCATTTCTAAGCATTTTTGTCCTTATTACATGAGGACTAGGCATGGTTTGGTCATTTCTGTGAAAATTCCTATGTACATGTAAATTTAACAAGACTTTTAGACTTTCCTTTTATTAATCAAGTCTTGTATTAATTTCATTCCTAGACACAGCCAAAGAGCCCACATTCACAACTAAGGAGAGCAGAGGGCCTATCTTTCTCCCAAGTGAGTAAATGATCAGCTCAGTAATCTCATATTTGAAGATGATTGATGGATGCTATTTAGAATCCAGAACCCATCCTTTGGGACCAGGAATGTAGCTTAGTGGTACCGCATGTACTTAGTATGTATGAGGCCCTGAGTTCAACCACAGCACCAAAACAAACAAGAAAACAGATGATAAACAAATAAAGGTTTACAGAAAGAACCTATCCTTTGACTTTTTAAAAAAATTTTATTATTAAGAAAAAAGAACTCAGAATAACACAGAAACAATACAGAAAATACAGTTACAGAGAAGATAGTAGGGAATTGGCACTGGATGCTGTATAACAATGTGATCTTCGTATTTGTTATAACAAAATCAATAAAGGAAATACTGAATTACAGAGGAGACAGTAGGGAACCATCACTGGATGCTGTATTACATAGTGTTGTCTTTGCATTTGTTAACACAAAAACAATAAAGGAAATATCAAATTACAGAGAAAATAGTAGGGGGTTACCACTGGATATTGTATTACATAATGTTATCTTCATCTTTATTACTCAGTTATATAGATGATGGCTCGTCCAATTAATCAGTTGTCTCCACTTCACCTCCGTTGTTCTACCACCCTGTCCGTGGTCTTCCCACTGCTAATAACTGCACTTTTGGTTTATTTACTCCCTCGTGCTTACTTTGGGAAGAGACTTAGCTGCTTCTAAATATGCTGTATAATATGTGGGTGTACACAAATTGCTATGGCAGGAGGTGGAGAAGCACCCTTTGGCAAACCCTAACAGCCGTTGGGTGTCCGATTGGGTAGGCGGGGTTACACAGTAAACCACCAGGCTCTGTCAGCATGTCTGTGTCTATAGGTTCAGGAGAGTCTTCAAGGCCCTCCTGGGGGCCGAGCAGAGCTCTGGGGGCGGGGCAGAGCGCCTGGCATGCAGGGTGGGGGCTGGGCCGAGCTCCAGGGGCAGGGCAGAGTGCCTGGCATGCCCCAGGGGCCTGATGGAGCGCCTGGCAAGCCCCAGGGGCCGGGCCCCCGGGGGCCGGGCCCTGGGGGCCGGGCGGAGCTCCAGGGCCGAGGCAGAGCGCCTGGCATGCCAGGGGGGCTGCGTGGAGTAAAATTTATTTATTTAGTTATTTGTTTCTAATGAATTGACCATTACATTTCTAAAGTTCTAAAATGGCCAACAGACCATAGAAAGATAGCACTTTAGGTTCCCACTTGAAACCAACAGCTTCAGAAAACTGCTGGCCTTGATTCAGGGCCATTCCTTTGACTTTTCAAGCATCATTTCTCTACTTTCTGATCACCTTATCATTGCATGGTTTTCTCTCCTCCCATCTCTTTTTGGTAATAGGTTAGCAAGTGTGTTATTTTTTGTGGGGATATAGCTCAGTGGAATAAGCGCCTGCCTAGCAAGCACAGGGTCCTGAGTTCGATCCCCAGTACTGCCAAAAAAAAAAAAAAGAATCAAGTTTTGGGGCTGGGGATATAGCTCAGTGGAATAAGCGCTTGCCTAGCAAGCGCAGGGTCCTGAGTTCGATCCCCAGTACCGCAAAAAAAAAAAAAGTGTGTTATTTTTTATTGATCATACCATCATCATAATAAATATTTAAATGACATTGTATAAAAATATTCAATCATTTTGTGTATCTTACTTAAGAGTAATTGCTAATATTATCATTATCATTTAAAATGGTGTGTTAAGAGAATTTCCCAAGACCTGAAAAAGAATTGTGTCCCTGAGAAATGGTAAGTGAAGGGAAAAAGTGGAATATACATTTACATGTATATATGTGTTCAACTTTGTTAAAGATACCTATCCATAATATAAAGTGTTTGAAAGAGGATGTAAGAAATTAAAAGCTTTGAATACTTTTGATTTTTATTAATTTTTTGAATTTTTCAAATAACCAAAATATCTTTTATATGTTTGGTCTTTGACTATTAATATCCTTTCAGCACTAAGAATCAGTAGTTTCTGACTTTACAAAGTGCCACAGTCCTCCCATTTTAAAGTAAATTAGCCCTATGTTTGGTGATGGTGGGGGTTGATGAATTAGGAATGATATATAGCCTCATTAAGAAAATTCCTTACAAACTTGTGGTTTGAGTACGGAAAGATTTGGGAAACTTAGTTAACCACCTTCCTGTCTCCAACTTTGAAAACTAATTATACCAGATTACCACTATAGTTTGAATGTGTCCCCCAAAAGTTCATGTGTTAGAAACTTAATTCTCCAGGTTATATGCTGGCAGTATGGGAAGGGGAACCTGTGGAAAAGGTCATGAGAAGGGGACCCCAGTGAAGGCAGTAGTGGCTGTATAAGAAGGGAGAACTGAGTGAGCATGCTTGCTCTGTCTCACTGTGAAATACCCTTCTTGTTATGAGGCAGCAAGGAAGCCCAAATATGGAACAGGTGCTAGCACCATTTTTTTGTGTGTGACTTCCTCACCGCTGGAAACAAGAGCTGAGTAACCCTTTATTATTCAAAGTTTATCTAGTCTGGCATTTTGTTCTACAGCAGGAAGTGGACTGAGACAGTTACCTTACTTCGTGTTCAGCAAGCCTTCTCTTACTGTGTTCTTTGAGAATTGCACTGTCTTGGTTACTTTTCTCTCATTGCTGAGACAAAATACCCAACGCCCAAAATGAAGGAAGGAAAGGTTTATTTAGCTTACAGTTTGTGGAGGTTTCAGTCCATACTTGGCTGGTTCAGAGGCAGAGTGGTGCAAGGCAGAGGGCAAACTATTCAGGGCAGCAGAGCACAGCAAAAACCACCAGCAAAAGGGAAGAATGGCTGCAAGCAGCCTCCTTTTCTTCCCTACATTGTAAACAACCTACCCCACCCAGGGGTCGTGAAACTCTCACACAGTCTCCATGCCCTCCTCTTCCACAGGCTCAGGATGTTTACAAAGGAAGCACTCCAGCTTCCTCCTGAGTCACTCAGCTAAACCTCTAGATTCCCCAAGTTGACACAATGTATTAACCATAACATGAATTTAGTGGAGTGATAGCAGAAGGCCGACAGTGCCAGAAAGTTTATGTAAGAGCTGAAAAGATGGCCCATTAGTTAAAGATTGACCGTCTTGTCACATTTTGGATATGTGTGTGTACCGCACCACAGTTCCACTCTGCTCTCTGAGCAGCTTATCAGTATTCATAAACCCATGCCCAATAAAAGAAGAAAGGATTTTAAAGTAAAGTTTAAAAAGGAGAGCAAAAGCACTTGTAGGAAAGAAGGTGTCAGAAAGCTACCTTGTGAGAAGGTAGGGGGTCTAGAAAGACGGAAGACCTCTGGGCCCTTTCCTCCTGTCTTTTTTATAGAGGTTTAATGGCCCTTCCCTATACATGGAATTTGTCGTAACCTGATTGGTTCCCTGGGCTGTCATAGATGGGTTCCTGGCCCCAAGACCTCTGACCCCTTGCAACATCATCTACATGGATATTTTTAAGTGAGCTTTATTTGATTTTCTTTGTCCTGTCGCGCTCTGTCTCTGAAATTTAGGGGTTTGTTAAAAGGACTTTATACGTAAGGTTGAGTTAGCAATTAAGTAAAGGAAACGTAGTGAGAGAATACATATAGTAGTACCTCAATTCACCAACTTGATTCTTTCCATGGTTCTGGTCACCAACCGGGTTGGACAAGAACCAGATCAAATTCAGCGGTTAGGGTCAGTGTTGACCTTATGGGAAAATTTGATTCATTTCTCCTCCAGTGCAATTTGTATCCAGAATCATGAAGAGAATTGTGTTTGTGAACTGAGGTACCACTGTGTATAAATGAGTATTCAGGGGTGAGTATATACAGTGGTACCTCAGTCTACGAACGTAAGTTCTTTTAAGATTTTGGGGAAGATGGTCATGCTTGTTTTTTGTGTAGGGAAGATGGCTACAGTTGTGTTTGTTACCTAATGTGGAGTTTGTAAATGGAAGCAAATTTTGGTTGAATGCATTTGTTTGAGAACCAAATTGTACACTGAGTTTTCCTTTATGTAGCTCCTGCCGCCTTTGTCTCCTTCACTGCATGGAGAGCAGGGGCAACCAACTTTAGCTGGGCACCTGGCAAAGCCATGCTGCTTATCAGCCCTCCTGCTTCTCCTTTTTATTGATCTCTCTAGCAAAGGTTTAACTTTTTCTAGTCAGGATTTGTCAAAACCCTTACTGAGGCCTTCATCCTATTGTTTCCCTGTCTATCTGTCCCTTTTCCTTGCATCCTCAGAGAATCTTTGCTTTTCTGAGGGATTTATCTTTATAGAAGTGACCATCTTTATCTTAAAGCTGAGGAGTCATTGTGTTTCCATGCAGCATGTGCCTCTTGGGTGTCCCTAGCACTTGCAAGTGGGGTCTTTGAGCCGTGTCCCGCCTTGCCCTCCGTTTCCCTGTGGGTTCTGCTCATCCAATTTATTTTAAATGATTTTTATCTGAATACTATGAACAACCAATCATTTCTTACAGAAAGAAGTGTGATAGATTAGTGCATTCTTTTATTTAAACTGATAAAGACTTGGTCTCAAATATCTTTTATTTTCATGTCTGAAGTTTCTGGGAATTTTATGTAAATCTTGGCTGACTTATGTTAATACTTTAGAGTTTTTCAAGCCAGATAAATGGAATCGTACAAACATTTAGCAGAGGCATTTCACCAGTGCCCCTATCCTTCAAATACTTGTTATTGTTTTTAAAATAGGAATAATTCAGTATTTTAAATTATGAAGATACTATTTTTTACTTTCTTCTTAGCTCTTTTTCCAAATGATAACCTATCTTGATGCAGGTCACATTTTTTTCCAAATTTAATGAAGAGACTAACCCAGAAAAAAACAGGGCAAGCACTGAGACTTATAGGTTAATAATATGTCAGTTTTTTTTTTTCTGGGACCCAGAGACTAACCTGCAAGTGAAAAAACAAATAATCACTCATTCTGAAATGTTTGTTTTCTCATTTGTAAATATTTCAGATATGCTCCACTGCAGTTTGTAGTATAACACCTCAGAACATTAATTTTTACTGAAATATGTACATAAATTTTCCCTTTTCCTTTTGCTATGTATTCATTAAAACATTCTTAATGATTTAGAGTTCCAGAAAATAGAGTGATTAGCATATATTTTTAACCCCCAGTCCTCCACTTGTGTCTATTTAAACACAGACTCCCCTCCCTGTCTCAGCTTAGAAGAGCACATGTGGTTAAGCCAAGTCAGCACATCATTCCCGCCCAAAGGTCCCGGTTGTTTTTACCCTTTCCGTAATGGCGCTGCCCTGTCTTGGTTTTGTTCTGATCTGAGATCTAAGAAGAAGAGCAGATTATGTTCGTGGTAAGGCCTTTTAGACCCCAGACGCTGGCTGAGCCGGCCAGGCCCGGAGAGTCGCTTTTGTGTGTCACTTACTGGCCACTGTCTTTACATCTTCGGTCCTCCAGTTGCTCCCAACCCCCATGTCTGAGGCTGTCACTCATATCTCAGGTCGTACTCGTCCATGAGAGTGGGAACTGACAGGTTTCCCACCCAAGACCTCCCAGTCCTCATGGTAACAGTCCAATGCTGTTATAATGGTGCCTAGCTCCTTCTTCCCAGAGACCCCTGTAGTTTCTTCTTCCCAGCTGTCTTTGCTAAAGCCCACATAGGTCATCAATGATCCAGTCCCCCTTCAGCAAGGTATGCTGAGCAGCCTACGTCAGCTACCCTGTGCCCTCTCCCCTCAGAGTGCATATAAGCTCCAACCCTGTCCTGTCTTCAGAGAGCCAGCACAGCTGTCTGGGTGCTGACTCCCTCCGTGCCTGCATTAAACTTTTATCTCTTGCTGTTTATATCTCTCTCCTCCTCTGTGTCATGTTAGACTGAGAACCTAATTCTCACTCAATCATGAACAAGCAGTGTCTGCCTGGGAAAACCAAGTGGGTAAAAGACTCATTTGGATGGATCATCTCGGTCAGGAAAGTAGGAAAGAGAGGTGCTTTTATTTGGATCTGCAGAATCCTCCAGGAGTCCATGTGTTAAAAGGTTCCTTGCCAGGGTGGTGCTCCTGTGAGGTTAGGAACACTTTCAGAGGTGCAGCCTAGTGAAAGCTCCTTGGGTTATTGAGACAGTGCTCCTGTAGGGGACTGTGAGACCCCAGGACCCCTCCTCACCCTCCTCTGCTTCCTTGCTACAAGGTGTGCAGCTTTGCTCTGGCACATGCTCCTGTCATCATGTGCTGCTTTGCCACTGGCTCTAAGCAATGAGACCAGCCAGTCTTGGACTGCAGCTTTGAGCAAAAATACTAACCCCCCTTTTTGGAGACAAGATCTTCTATGTAGGTCAGGCTGACCTTGAGCTCACTATGAAGCCCATGCTTCCCTCAAACTTGCGGAGATCCTCCTGCCTCAGCTGCCCAAGTGTTGGGATTACAGGCATGCACCACCACACCTGGCAAAATTAACCCTTTTGTCCCTATAAATTAATTATTTCAGAAATTTTCTTATAGTGAGGGAAAGCTAATACAAAGCACTACTCCTTAAGGCAGTAGATTGGGGATCCAAATCAGTGACATTGTAAAGGTGACTGTAGGTGTCACTCGCTGAAGGTGCCACACATAAGGGAAGGGACTCATGTCATAAATGTAACCTCAGATGGCTCAGGTAGGTGAGAAAGTACTGTATGGGTATCCTGGCTGAATTACAAGCTGCAGGAGCAAATGCTCTTTCTGTCAACCCTGTCATGCTTTGGTGTGAACACAGCCTCCCACACGTTTCCCCATGTTTACTGGGCATTCATCATAAGTCACTGGGTGCTGCTGATGCTGCAGACTGGGGATCAATGTTTGAGAAGCCCTGGCCTAGCTAGTGTGGATAGCACATGATACTGATATTGGCTAAACCCAGAATGTTCATCTAACATAGGCAGGCATTTGCGCACACGCATGTGTGTGTAGTTGTTTGTGTGAGGGTTGATCTAATAGACAGTACTGCACCATTACTAGAAGCAGAACTGACATATGCTTTTGTAAGTGTTGCGAGGAATCAAACAAAACTCAGCTAAGACCTGGGCTCAGGTTCAGCCCCTTCATTCTAGTCGGAGATCACTGTCCATAGTACTGAGAGTTTCTGTTCAGTTTTGAATCTTGGAGAGGCTGCAGAAGAGTGTCATCTGAGGCAGGCCTACTGCCAGTTCCACTTCTGTGGCTGCTCTGCATTATTACGCATTGCTCTGCTCTTCATGGCCTATGTCACTTTCTGAAAAAAGCAAACAAATACAAAGGAATATTTATTTACTTTTTAATCATCTGTTTTTCCCTACCAGAATTTAAGCCCATAAGGATAAGGACTTGGTCTCGTTCCTCACTTTATCTTCTGACCTCTAAATCTTTGCATATAGTAGGCTTTTAGTGTGTAACTATTACCTAAGTTGGTTATTGCTTTAAATAACTATCTAGTCATAGATATTTATCAATACATGAGTACGTTGGAATTACACATCCACCATTTCAGATGTTTTTATTCATAGTATATTTATATTAACAGCCATCATTACGAAGTGTTTAGACTCCACCTAACACACATATGCAGTATAACTTAGTAATTGCATGGCCCCATGCTGTCTTTTCAGTTCAGCAGATGTCAGTGGAATATTTCCCCTGTGTAGGTGACTAAGCTTCTCCCTTTATATTTTGTGAGCTCTGAGGTTGGAATAGGAAATAAATGAGAGATAGATTTCTTCAATTAAAAAAATCTATTTAAGAAAATACCTAAAAATAGACTAGTAAAAACTTTTGCCCTTGCCTTTAAACTCAATTTTTCACCTATTGTCAAAATCATGATCTAGGCGGAAGGGTTGTTTGTAGTGAAAATGTTTAGTTGGCAGATGAATGGATGAATTGAACAACATTTATAGGCTTAACTCATAGAACATAGCATTTGATCCAGTTAGAAATTAAAATCTAGGAAAGAATTATATCAATAGTTTTTCATTATATGAAATTAGGAAACCAATAGTCACTTTTTTTAAGAAAAGCAGTACAAATAAAAAATGTACATTTTTCCAACTTTGGATGTCTCAGGCTTCTCATCCAAGGGCAACCACTTTAGCAAGTGGGCATTCAGTTGTGTATGCATCTGTGCATGCCTGTGCACACACCTTTCCACTGTTTGAAAAACACCGACACATGCTATACATACTTAGACTTCTGTCCATAATTTCATGCAAGGTGTGATAGGAAAATATGATGAATCTTTAGATTAAAAAATACTTTCACAGTAAAAGACACAGTATCATTAGTGCCTCTTAAAATGCTTGCCCTCGTTTCTCACACACATATCCCATTGTTCGTGCCCCTTGCCGAAGTAGGGAAGTCCTCTTTCGTGAGTGTCTTTGGTTATTCTGTTGTGGCGGCCTCCATGTTTGAATTGCTTCAAACTGTTTATCTTTCATGGTCATTTTGGCTTTGGGAAAGATCCAGAAGTCACATAGTGCCATATCCACTGGATAAGATAGATGAGCACATACTCTACTGTTTGTGTGAACCTGCCTTCCCAGTGGAGGGCACTGGGCAGCAGCATTTACTGTTTTTTTTGTTTGTTTGTTTTTAATCACACTTTATAAAGACATTCATAAAAGACTTCGAGAACTGTTTCCTAAAGTGGCAAGAATATGGGATATGTTCAAATAGAGTATTTTAAGGGAGATTAATGACAATGTATCTTTCACTTAATAATTTTTAAAAATTCAAACATTTATCATATACTGTGATCATTCCTTGTGTATTAGCCTTTATAGATCTACTGTGCTTTAGTATTTTGTGACACAGATACATTAAAGTATTTAACCAGTGCCCTATGGAAGAACATTTTATACTAAAAGTATAATATTTGAGAACACAGACTTCTGTGAATAAAGCAGGAATGACAATTATTTTTGCAGTGTTTCTAATTACCTAATTTCTCTAATTGAAAACCTGAGACATCTTCAGATATCATGGATATCTCTCATTATGCAATTAATGGTGGCGAATGCATAAGTAAAAAAAATTGATGAAAAGATATGATCATGCTTTATTTACAATTTCTTCAACTGGGAAACACTTTTTATTGTTAACTTGATTCCTTTATGCAGGTAGTTGCATTTCAGTTTGAGTGTACAGCAGTCATCATGTTGACTCATACTACAAAGCAGTTTTAAGTGATCTTTTCTTATACAGAAGAACTTGATGGTACTCTAGCAGAGATGAGAATTCTCTATCATGGCATTTTCTTTAGGTTGTTTAAGGTCAGTGCTCCAAGCAACACGGTACCACCAATGTTGTTGAAGGGACACCTGCCTTAATTGTGCTTTGACCCATTCTGAACTGTGTACTTTTTTACCCATTTTTAGCTCAGCATAACATAGCACAAATTGATTTACCTAATTTGATAAAGTTCTTTAAAATAATAATTAAGGATAACAGGACAGTACAAAGTATGTTTTGCAGGGCTAATTTATTAGGTCACCAGTGATCAGTAAATGGAGAAAGGATGTGAGTAGAGTGGACGTGGAGTTATTTCCAAGGCAGCTTCCCAGTATGTTAACGTTTGGTGTTACTAAATCACTGGAGTGGGATGCAGAAGGAACTCATCCAGCTGTGGGTGGGAGGGATGGGGTGTTCTCCTTAATCTTTGCACACTTGGTTTTACTTAGTGTTGGTCCTCACACTTTGCAGAAAGCCTTCTTTTGCATTTTAAAAAAATAATTTTGGTTAGTATGGTTTTGTAGCTGAACTAGTGACATCTGCTTTAGAATCGCTATGGCTTATGCTAATGCCTAGTGGAGATGTGGTATAGGCCTACCACAGCAGATCTTTCCTATTGAACCTTGGTACTTTTAGGGTGCAGTTTTGCATGATGTGTAGTCTTTCAAGAAAATACATGTCACATTAAAACAGAGACGTTTTGTATTGCTATAAATAACATCGAGTTGATCTAACACTCAGATGAGTGTCACTTACAGTGCGATCTTGGGTAAAGACAAATGGCCTGTTTCTTGTTTGCTCCTTCTTGTTGCTCCAAGAAAAACGAAATGCAAAATGTGTTCACATTCTTTGATGAAGTGTAGTGTAGAGTGCTTTCTGTTAAATGAAATATTAATGACGGCTTTGAATCAAAGGGTAGAAATGATGGTTTTCAGGTTGTCTGTTTTTCCTGGGAGCTCTTGCACTGCCTTTTTTGGTGTAGACTTCCAGACTTGGAAGTGACTCATCATTTCTGCCTGGTAGTGTGATCTGCTGCTTCAGCTCATCAACCCACTCATTTCTCACTTTGTATTGAATTTGTTGATTAGATATGGAACATGAGTATCTTTCAAATATTCCTGCTAACATATTTCTCCTGTAATATGTGCCAAAATCTGAATTTTTTTTTAAAGTTAAAAGGTGGTTCTGGAAATTGGTTATCAGTTTTCCATTAGTGTTTGTATGGACCCTCGTCAGGATGCTTATGCTTCTGGAATCCCTGGTTTGCTTTATCATCTGTGCCTTGGAGGTAGAAACCATCTCTTATGGGAAATTATCAAACATTCTTAGAAGGAATGCATGCTTGTCAAGGTAAACATTAACTAGATTTTGGCCTTTAGATTCTAGCCCATTTTAGATTCTGAGTATAGAAAGCATTTGAAATGTAATCTTTTACGTTAGATTTAATCCCGTCTGGTGTTTATGTGTATAAGCTTTTTGCCATTTAGTATAATAATTTTTGAAAGAATTTAAATATTCACTGTATGTTATGATGACATACAGTATATAAGGCACTTGTCTGAGTCTATTCATAAGCAGCTGGATAAAGCCAACATGTAACCTGGCCTCTAATTTGTTCATCACCTCCCCTACCGGCTCAGTCCTGTACTAGTCTGTGAGTTTGTGCTTGGTATTTTCAAGGCTTGACACTATTTACTCTTGTTTGTAACCTTGATCAGACTTGTTAATCTAAATCTGATTTTCGGTTTCTGGTTTGAATCTTAGCTGCTACCTGGAACCCAGTCTTTTAGCTTTTGATGTCAGTCAAGTAACTGGTCATTTCTTCTCTTTTTGCTCTTTATTGTTGTTGGGGTTTTGTGTTTTTACATTAGGTTATATCTGACCCCAATTGTGTCCTGTTTTTTTTGGCTAAGTAATAAGAAGTCCACAAATCCTATCTTTAACAGGTTCTAATAATAATCAGTTTTAGCAGTATTCATCAATTCTTGGCTTTATAAAATATTGATTCCTTTTGGGTCCACAAATATGGCACAAATTATAAAAGATATGTAAAATTTTCTCACTTACAACTTTGCTTTTTTTTTCAGCAGGATTTGATGTTGGATGACTGAACAGGACATGATTGTCCAGGAAGCAGTTGAGTGAGTGTTTCTGTGATGATTCAGTTTGTCTGTCATTTAAGTGTTTGTTATTATCCAACACCAAAAAAAGAGGCCCTAAAAGAGCATTCACGTTTTCCTTATGCTTCACTTCAAGGGCACCAGATTGACATTTGCCTGCTCCGTATGAAGTTGGTAAGCATTGCCATAGTTGAACATCATTGACATATAAAGACTTGTAAAAGGATGGCTAAAGTATAAATATTAAATGATAAAATTCTAGAGCCAAGAAAACTCAAAAACCATCTTCCCATGGATGGAAAACTGTAGGCAGATGAAGGGAATTGGCTAAGATCTAGCCCAGAGCTGGTGGATAAAGACCTGGAGCTGACATGGCCTTTCCTAATCACAGAATTCTGCACAGATAGTTGCTTTTCATTGTCTTTATTTATGGATTAATGGGCTCTCACATTAAAGTAGATAAAAAGGAGTGGAGAACCGTTGTTTAGAAATTACCTCCACCTTACTCAGTTTTGTGTGCTTATGAACAGTCCTTTGCCTTCTCGTGTGCAGTGGTAGATTCAGGAGCACCTGAGCCCACATGACTGTGAAGGGGTCAGGAGAAAGGCAGACTTCCTTGTATTGCTTTGGAGGGGCCATTATTCTCCAGCTTCCACATCATCTTGGGTAGGACAGGAGAGAGGACCCCTGGGGCTCTAGAAAGAATCTCACTCTCCTTTCCCACCCCTAGTGATGCCAGCTTTCACAGCCCACTTCAAGATCACTAGCCTAAGAGCTTGGCCAGGACATGGATTTGTGTTCACTGCTGCGCTGCAGGGCTTCAGGACAGGTTCAGGCACATAGCCAGTGTTCAGTAACTATAGTCATGAGCTGCACAGACATTGTATGAATGACAGAATATGTGTGCTACCGTGGTCCCGTAAGGTTATCATGAGCTGAAGAGTTCCCAATGTATAGTGATGTAGCCATCAGGACATCAGAACTCAACACATTACTTGTGTGTTTGTGGTGACGTTGGTGTAAGCAAACCTACTGTAGTGCCACTAATAAAAGCATATAACATTATAGTTATCTACAGGACATAATACTTGACAATAATAAACAACTATTTAGTTTACTATACTTTTTTGGTATTTTAGGGTATGCTCCTACATACAAAATACGTTTACTATAAAGCAGTATGCTGTGTTATATGGGCAGCAGCCCCACACATTTCATGTTTACTGCATCTCTTGATCCCATCATTTTCTTTTCTCCTTGATTAAATCTTCTGTTGGTTTGTTCAGCATGACCCGAGGAACAATAAACTCTCCCCCTGCACACACATTCCATATAACCTACTTGTGTAGTAGGCTTCCCATTCTAGATTTATGTAAGTATATTCTTTTATGTTCCAACAGGGATGACATTGTGTAAGGGTGCAGTGCTTGGAATGAGTGCACAGTTGTAGTTTGATAGATGGCAACTAATGTTCTTGACCAGTTGTACAGCTCGTCTGCAACACCATGGATGCCTGGCCAGTTGTTTTGCTTTGTCTTAGGGAGGTGATATTGCATGGGATAGATTTATTTTATGATTAAATTTATTTCATCAACAAATCATCACTTTTGAAATGGTTTTAGTCCATGTGAGTCATTTAGGCTTCCAGAAATTTAACCTCCCCACAAAAAACAGACCCCTAAATTTTTGTTTTTATTCACAGTATTTATCATTGTGCCTTTGCTTGGTTTTTCTTGATTAGCATTCCCAGGGCCTTGTCTCCTTTGTGTCATTTTGAAGAATATGTATTAGTTTTGGTTAATTACCTGTATTATTTTTTATACTTTATATCATATAATGTAGGTGTATCTAAATACCTATATGTGAATGTCTTTTTTTCTAGGCTGTTTTGTTCTAGTGTTGTATTTTTAAAAATTTTTTAAGGGAGAAATGAGTATTGTTTGCATAATGAAGCACAGGTTTTGAGAGGGGAAATAAGTATGTAGTACATAGGGAAAGATATTTTAGGTGTGAGGAATATTAATTCACCCAGGAAGTATTTTGAAACATCACCATAGGGCTGGGGATATAGCTCAGTGGAATAAGCACCTGCTTGGCAAGCACAAGGTCCTGAGTTCAATTCCTGGTTCCACCAAAAAAAAAACAAAAAAACAAAAAAAAGAAACATCACCATGTCTCTAGCAGTGTATTCAGCACTGAAGGACCCACAACATGCAAACAAATGCCCACCATCTGGCCCCCGCTGTGACTCATAAGGGGTGGGGTGGATAAAACATAGACTGTTAGAGTAGGAGAAATGAAACATAGAATGAATGCACATTGAGAGAGTGTAGGTAAGCTGTTCATGAGAAAAGTTTAGTACTAGAGAACATGGCAGAATTATCAGTGGGAGGAAGAGATGGGCAGAATGAGGGAGGGGACCCCACAGGGAAGGAGCATGGTGTCCTGGCAGGAGTGCTTCTTATCCTTGACCCTGCCTCCTTATTGTTGGCCAGTTGCTCTTGATTCCCCAGATCCACCATGCTAAGATCCCCTGAGACAGCGTGGGCTGAAGTTTCCTCCGTTGTCGGGGCAGCTTGTGTTGCCTGTCAGCAAACCTGCTCTCTTGCATACCTGTTTTCCACGCTGACTTTCTGCCAGTGGTGTGATTCCCACCTCGGCTGCCTGTGCATTCTACAGCTGCCTTTCCTTCCTCTTCTTTCCACCGGACTCCATCTCCAGCTCCGCCTGGCTTCTAACCCACCTCTTGTTCCAGTTCTCTTCCCATGTGTGCTCTGGCTCCACCTCATCCCACCCTTGCTCATCTGGCTTCTTGCTTCTTTTGCCACCTGCTGCCTTGTCCCAGGCAGGCTGCCTTGCTGCATACAGTAAGTAGGAGCAGGGTGGGAGGGAGGCAGGGTTTAGTAACAGTTACTGTGAATCTGGGTGGTAGTGTAGAGGTGCATGGGACTCCTTATCAGACGGCCTTGGTGTAAATGGAACTAGCAGGGGAGGATGGAGGGAAGAGGCAGTTTCAGTTTCTGCAGGTGCAACATGCAAAGATGAGCATCTGTAGCTACTTAGGAGCAGGGACCCAGGTGTAAAGCTAGTGTGTACTCACAGTGGTCTGCTCTGTTGTGTTTTTCTCTAAAACATATTATACCCATGATTAGGAGTTGAGGGGGCACATGGCTATGAGGGACAGAGTCCTGGGGCCCACTGCTGCAAACTTGGTGGGAGCTTCAAAAGTAATGGAATGTCCTCTGGAATGGCACACAGAGGGGTACCTGATGAATGTCTCAGAACTATAGGTCCTATTCTCCTTGTCCAAAGTGAGACCCTGTCTGCTCACAGGAAAGAGCTTCTGAACTTCTCCTAATCTAACTCCATGACACTCCAGAATAATGCTTTTTGCAAAACTCATACCATAAGCGTCTGTCATTCAGTTACTAGGTACAGTTTCATATTGTACCGCAAGCACCACCCTACTTTATCATTCCACATTATTGCATGGAGACAGTCACAGTGCAGCTGATGGTATCCCAGCCTGTGAGCAAAGCGCAGGAGGGATGCAGGGGGCTGGATACCACCAGAAGAGTTGGGTGTGCGACATGGAAGTTAGGACTCTGGAAGTGGCAGAGCAGTGTTGAAGTGCAAACCTGATTAAACAGTATACCAACGTAAAAAGGGAACAGTCGTTCTACCCTTGTCCACTTGTGTCCACATAAATAGAATGGCTTTTAAGACCACCACAGTCTTACCTCATCGGGCTGCTTCATGGTAATCTCATTTATTTTAGGATTGGAGAGGTCTGCTTACTAGGAGGTAGATATCAGAATGTTTATTGCGCCCCCTACAGGATTGCATGCTAGCTCTGTATCTCCATTCTGTTCTTTCATTGGTCCTTAATTTGGGACCGCTGCCTCTGGCCAGTGACCACACCCTCGTCTTCCCTGGGCTCAGGCTTGCTGAAAGAGCAGCTGTGCTTTCTGTGTTTTGAATTACTATGGTGATGGATGCACTAATACCAGATGGTCTGTCAGAGCTGTCCAGTTCTTGACTTCTACCAGTTGTATAAATGGACACAGCCTGCTTGCACCCAGAGGTACTGTTTGCAGTGATGTCAGCCCTCCAGAACACAGATGAAAACCCAGAAGAGAGAAAGGGCATTGGCAAAACTGAGCTCATTGGTGAGTGGATGCACCACTCATCCCGAGTTTAACTCCCACTGAAATTCACTTTTTCTGAGGGTTAAGATATATTCTTCATTGTAGAAACACTGGAGAACTGGAAGAGATTAAAGAAAGTATACTGCTAGATGCAGTTATCAAGTTATATCCATCAGTAATGATTTTGCTATGTTCATTCTAATTCGTTTTTTCAATATATATTGTAGGTGTAGTTGCTTTTAGACCAAGTTAGGTAGGAGCAGATATATAGTTATACAACCTTTTCTTACATTTGGCACTACGACATGTATGTATAAAGGCAGATGTTGAGGATGTTGATAGGTACATCATTACAACAGTGCAGCATTAGAAACCGCTTAAACACTTGCTATAGTTTGGACCCTAATGCCCCCAGAGGCTCATGTGTTGAAGATTCATCCCCAGCGGTGGCACTATGGGGAGGTCGTGGAACCTCGGTGGTAAAGCCTAGAAGTCACTAGGTCCCAGGAGAGTACTGGGACTCTAGCCCTTCCTGTTTCTGTGTCCCACACCCATCATGGGGTGAACATTTACCCCTCCACATGCTACTGCCATGCTGTGCTGTGCCATGATCATCTTTTAAGGTAGTGGGGCCATAAGGACAAAGACGGACATCTTCAGAATGATGAGCCAAGATAAACCTTCTGTTGGGAGCCAGGGCTGCTCCAAAGCCAAGGGGCTGCGTGCCCTGTGTCCTTCACCTTTCGCTACCTCTTTTCCTCCATATTTCTCTGCAGAAAGCCTGTTGAAGCCACCGGCCCTTACAGGTGTACCCCTGAGTGTCCTCCCCTATTTTCAAATCCTAAGAGAATATGGTGCTATTCTCATACGTCCTCCTCTGTCCACTTAGCTCTGCCTGCAGGCGTGGAGGTTGCCACACTGGCAGTGGGGTAGCTACAGCTGGAGATCTGGAGGAGACAAGACTGAAGTCTTTTAGCCTTAGCAGATAAATGTCCTTCGTTTCTGCTTCCCTGCAGCTTTCTTGAGAACAGTGTATTTTTTTTTTAAGGAGTAAAGCTATATATAGAAATATATTGAAGTTGGCTGTAGGCAATTATGAAGTAGGTGAGGTTTATTTTTGCTTACCTATCTTTTCTGTTTTCCACAATAGAAGTTTTTATTTGGAAGATACTGCGGGGACTGCCAGTATTTCTAAACTTTTGCAAAGCTATTATCGTATAAAAGTTAAAGTAGCCTCTAGGGCCAGATGGGTTCCTCATCTGCTTCTCCATGCTTTGTGACCTTGGTCAAGTTCATGTCAGCTTACTAAATTCTCAGTTCCCTTATCAATAAAGTGATGTTATTAACAGTCCCAATCTCAAGGGTGGTTGTGAAAGCTAAGTGAATGTTCAGCTTTAACACTGTTGTGCTTAGTGAGGGCTTAATGAAAGTTTGTTTTGGTGGTTTTTAACTAAAAAAAGACCCAACCTGTGCTAATGCGTTATCGCTGAACTTTCTGCATATCCCAATGTCTTCCTCAGATTTTGAGGTTTCCTTTGTGTGACTTGTATTGGAAAAATGATCTATCATTAGAACAATGAATGTTGTTTCTTTTTCAATCGAAGTCTCCTTCCTCTACCTCTTACCACATTAAAAAAAATAAATAAAAAGACTTGGCTCGGTTTGAACCTCGTGTGCCGTTAGTCATGGTGCAGCTTTTGTGTCCAGGTCCCTTGCAGTCTTTCCTGCCCCTTCCCATACAAGCATGCTCATGTAAGCCTGTTCATACATTCTGACTGCCTTCTTCCTACACAGGCACAAGAGGCTGTGATGATATTAATAGAGGATGGTTTTAGGACCCCAAAGGGTAGAATGTTGAATTGTATTTGAGGAGGCAAGGAATGAATTAATTTGAAATACCAAAAGTTACTTCACATAGGGCTCAGGAACTTAATTAAAGGTGAATTCAGCCCCATCAAAAAATGAGAATTTATTCTTTGCTGGGTTCTACATTGTTTGGATCCTACACTGATCCCTTGAATTCATTAACCAGTGACTGAAGAAGATTGAGAGAGCCTGCAATGTAGGTCAGATTGATACTAGTTTTTAATTTAATCAGCCCCCTATATCCATGGGTTCCCCACCTGTGCATCCACCAACCTTGGATCAAACTGTCTTAAAAACATGTGTACTGTACATGTACAGAGCTTTTTCTTGTCACCATTTCCTAAATAGTTCAGTGTAATAACTACTTACGTCACATTTGTATTGTATTATTACATCATCTAGAGATGATTTAAAATATATGGGAAGATCTGCATTGATGATATGCAAATATTTTGCCATTTAATACAAGGAATGTGAGCATCATTGGGTTTTGGTATCCCTGAGGGGACCTGGAACCAATCCCCTAGGCATACTGCGGGATGATTCTATTTAGGTTAGAAAGTAACTCCAGGCGCATGCCATGGAGTAACTATATCCCAGTTCATAGTGCTCCTTCTAGTGAGTGCCCAAGGCCATCTGTACTTAAGCCAGTCTGAGTAGTGCATGGTGCACAGATGCGTATGGACTGGGAACTCTGCCGTGGCAGACTGGCTGTGGGCCGAATAGAACGCAGTCGGTTCTCACCACAGCACTGTCTCTGTCAGTAGTAACATACCTGCTGTTGAGTACATTCTCTTGGAGTGTTTTTCTCTTAAAATGGTTCTACATTCTCACGGAGAAAAAGATGACCTTGCAGTACACCTGTCCTGATGAGGATGTTCTATAATAGCTTGAAGCTAGCTGACTTTTACAGGAAATGACTTGTGACCATGTTTCCTATAACAGGATATCCCATCTGCCAACAGACTGAATTGCTTTGCTTGTTTGAGTTATTTGTTTGTTCATAGCCTGCACTGTTCTGGAGGGTACTTATAGATTTATTCTGCAGATATCCTCAGCTATTGCTACAGATTATGTCTGATTTGAGACAAGATCTGTTTTTAGGGACTAGGTTCACTAATGGAGATGCAGTTAGCCACTATCAGTGGGTTGGCTACCATCGATAGTGCCAGTCCTTTTACCACTGATATTCCTCATGAGGGACCCAGTGGATTCTCCTTTAGGTGTATTTTCAGATGCCAGAGTTTACTTGAGCGTGGAAGAAACTACAGGAGTAAGTCTTATGCCAAGTTGTAGTAAGTCTTCAGCTATGTGTTAGCCCACAGTGTGTGGGCACAGAAAGCCTATGAATGGAAACTTCTGACCAAGTTGCTATTCTAGAAATACCCGGGTTAGCCAAATACGGAAACCTTGTGCACAGCAGCCATGTCCTGCTCTCCTCCTTTACCTGGCCTGCCCTCTGTTAGTTGTGATGGGTTTCCAAAATCCCCTTTCTGGATACCCCACTCACTATCTGCTCAGGAGCCCAGGAGGGAAGACTGGGAGAACTCATTCATTGCTGGCTGGGGTTGTGATACCCTTGGCTGGGATCCTGCAGTACACAATTATGCCTTTGTATGTCTAGCATTAGGATGGATTAAAACCATCAACCTAGGTCCTTTTCTTGTAGTTAAGCTCAGGATCTTTCCTTCGGCATTTGAGTTGTACTTTGGATCTTGCAAGTGGTGTAAGTGGGCTTGATTAAAGACAAAGAACACCTGAGGGGTAGGGAAGTGCTGTGAGTTGAATTGTGCCCTCCCTAAAAGCTGTTGAAATCTTAACACCAGTACCTGTGAGTGTAATTTTATTTGGAATCAGGATCTTTGCAGGTGATCAAGTTAAGATGAAATCATTAGGCTGGGTCCTAACCTGACATCGTTTGTGTCCTTCCAGAAAGGGATATTTAGACAAAGATATTCCCTGATGGAGAGTGCAGTCTGTAAACCAAGGGATACCTGAGGCCACTAGAAGCTAGAAGAGAAGTCTGGAACCATTTCTCCCCACAGCCCTCAGAGGAGCCAGCCCTCCTGACACTTTTGTTTTAGAATTTCTTTCTCCAGATCTGTGAGGCAATACATTTCTGTAGTTTAACACACTCAGTTTGTGTAGCTCTAGTGAACTAATGAGGAACCTTTCTTAAGCCTTGGAAAAGATCTGCCCTCCTCTTCATGGTGAACATTTCCCCATGAGGTCTGGTCAGACCCAAAACACTGTCTTGGTAATCACCACTTTAAATCTAGGGGTTGCTTTCTGCCTAGATTTTAGGTTGGCATCCAGACCCTGAAGATTGTTCCCAGACTCATTGTGTTTACTTTCCCTTGACAGCTGCCTGAGATGTCCCATTCCGTTGTTACAGTCGAGTCATATCTGCTGCTTTCTTTTGTAATACCAGTGCACTTGGGACTTGTTTGGAAGAGATGTAAGACACACAGATGCAAAGGTGACTGCCATGAAAGAAGTTTTATCACAGTCATAGCTGCTAGATGCAGGAGGTACTGCTGCATACCGTGCAGGTCCACACGGGGGAGGAAGATGAGCACACGTGGAGAGGAGGGAAGCTCAGTGGGTGCCTAGCGCAGTTTATACTGGAAGGAGCAGGCAAAACAAGGTGAGCCATCAGAACAGACTCCTGAAAGGATAGTTTGAACAAGTTAGTGGGGTCTGGACAATAGTGGTGGTCCCCTGAGGTGTAGTGTTTGGCTCTCTGGTGATTATAGCAAAGGAATAGCCATCTTGACTGAAGTCTGGCAGGAAGAGTCTGATGGAAGAAGTGGATTTTGAGTTAGTTGATTGGCATATCAAAAGAATGCTGGCAGGTGAGTTGTTAGTTACCTCAAGGAATTAGCCTGGGAAGGACTATTTCCTAAGCCTTCAAGATCCCAAATTCTAGGGCTCTGGGGATACAGAAAACAAGAAATTATAAATCTGTATTATTCAGTCACACACTTTTGTATGACTGTCCACTTTCTCCTATCCTCTCCCAATTTATACTTCGAAGAATTCATCTCTACTGATAGTTGTGTACTCTTTAGAATTTGCAAGATACACAGTACTCTGCATTTCGTGAAAAGACTGTCTAGAAAGCCCAGCCCTGTTTTTCAGCACCGTCCATCCATGGATGATCCTGTTCCATTGCGTTTTCTTTTTCTTTGAAAGCTGCGGTCTTTGAGAAGAGCAAAGTTGAAATGTTGCCTGTGGCCTGAGTTTTCTTCCTGGCATGGCTAGTGTTCTAGAAATACATTCAGGGCTTCTTTGTGGCATCTCATTTGTCGTCACAGGATGTGGATGTTTTTGTTGGCTGCTTTCCTTTCTCCGTTCCTTTCTGCCTCTCTTCATGGAGCATCTTTTTGCCAGACTGGGTACATGTTGTATGAGGGGAACAGCCTCTCCCAAAGATTTAGGGAGCTTAGAAGTCTTAGAAGCCACCCACCCCCCTGGGCTGAAAGCAGGCTTGTCAGCAGGGCAGCAGAGCACTGTTCCCGAGGCCCAGGGGCAGAATTGGTTTCTTTGGCTGCCTAGGCTTCTAGGGCCTGCCCTTGCCCCCATCCTCCCAGCAAGGCATCACATGGCTCTGACCCTTTCTGTAGTCGCAGCTCCCTCTGACTCTTTTGTCTCTTCCGTTTTTAAGGACTCATGAAATAGACTGGAGTCACCTGAGTAATCCAGGATACTTTATCTTAAGGCCCTTCATCCTATCTGTGAAATTGTTTTGCCATGGAAGGCACTATATTCACAGGTTCTGGGGACTGTGACTTGGTTATGTTTAGGGATCCTTCTTGTACCATAGCTGGTAAGATTCAGGGGATGTTTTTCTGGGTCTCTCCATAGTACAGTCTCCTTCTGTTGGGCAAGGAATGGTGAGGAGGAGTCTGCCAAAGAAGGGGCAACCCCAAGCAAAGCAGACCGGGGAGAGAAGGGGAGCAGGAAGAGGTCCTCGTGAGGTCCTGAGGGCCCCTGAGGCCTGTTCTACCCTCATACTTTCAGACATGGAGGCAGTGAGTTCACAGCTGCCATCATCTCTGCCTTTAGGGGCTGCAACTCAGGAGGGGTGTGAATCATGCTTTCATTACTCTTCGGAGCACAGGGTACAGCCGTGTATTGAAAACATCCGGGTGGATTCCCCATGGATAGGATGTTGTGTGGCACATTCTTCCAGTGATGGGAATTCTGCCTCTTTCCTGGGCCCTGATCTTTCTCTGCCTGTTAACCTCTCACGTTCTCATCTGATCTTTCATCTGGGAAGTGTTGGGGTTGGGTGCACTGTGGGTTCTTGGCACTGACATATGAATGTTCATGAAGCTTCTGAGGAGTGGCTGAGCTAGCAGCATCCTTTTAAAGGTCATTGTGCCCAGTTTCTTTCCTTAACAGACAGTGGAAGTGAGATCCTGAGGAGCTAAGCAGCTTTGCTAGAGAACGAACCAGCTGGAAACAGCCCAGTGGGAAACAAGGACTCCTGACTGCTAATCCCATCACACACACTTCTAAAGTCTCTTGACCTAGTTAAGCGAATTCACAAAAAGGTGTTTCCCTCTAAAATCTATAAAATATAATGTCATTCCCTGAGATAACTCAAGGTATTTTGAGTCTCACCCTAAGAACTGCCATAATATTTAGTGAGTCTTCTTTTGTTAAGTGTATTTTTTGAAATAGAATTATTGTATTATGCCAATTTCTTCCTATTGTACTGCTTACTGACAATCATTTTAGTACCAGAGAAGCATATGTTTCTAGAATCTTCTCAAAGCCACCCCAAGGAGAGATCTAGAGATACGACTGAGTCCATCAGAAATAGGAAAATTTTGTATTAAAATATAAATTAAATCCTGTTGGATTCTGAGGAGAACTTGGCCTGAGTCCATATCCCTGATTTATCCCCTTGGATAGCACAGTGAGTATACAAAATGGCGCTGTTTTGGTAATCTAATGTGTAACAAAACCATCCCCAACCAGGGTCCTAAAATAGCAGTGACATTTATTTTCCTTCTGAATCTGCTTTTGCTCAGGACTCAGAGAACAGCTCATTCTTGCTGCACTTGTCAAGGGCTGCAGTGGTTTAAGTACTGAGGCTGTCATCTGAGAGCTTTTCGCACCTCGGGTTGTCCATCAACAGAAACCTTGAGTGAAGCTGTGAGCCACATACCCCATGTAGCTCCTCTGCATGCCTTCAACTTGGCACAGCATGGGGACTGGCTTTCCCCACAATCTAACCTGGGATGTCACTCTTGCAATTGTATTTGATGAGCACTTAGAAAGACTCCCAGGCTCAGGAGGGTGGAAACCCGCACACTTCCTATGAGAATGGCTGGAAGGCACTAGGAGGGCACTGTGGGGCTGGAGGTATTGTTAATGGCAGCTGTGTTGGGTGGGATTTCATTGAGGGTAGAAATGGGGGCAGTACTGGGTTCAGGTTGTTTCTTTTTGTGTTTGGGGTTTGAAGTAATACCTGGTGTGAATCAGGAAGGTAGACTGTTACCCTCTTGAAAACTCAAAGCAACCTCTCTTTGTCTTCAAGAGACTCTCTGACACTGTTGGCCACAGAGATTGAAAGAGGACTGTAGTGGAGGTCCAAGTTACTCTTGGGATGAGGAAGTGGTCAGTACTTGGGACAAGTCCCATCTCTCGTCCTGCACTCTCCTGCGTCCAATACTCCTGTCACCTCTCCTAACTCAGCACCAGCCTGTCTGCCATCGTTGTTCCACTGCTCAGCACCGACAGCCTGCCCCAAGCAAGTGTGTGTAGGGGGCTTTCCTGAGAGTAGGTGGAGATGCTCCTCAACTCTGAAGGGGTCTTAGTAATGTGAAGGTCCGAGCACTAACTCTAATCTAGAAAGTATGGCTCCTATTGAAACCATACTGAACAAGGAGATAGAAGAGGACTTTACCAAAATGCAGGAGGAAATGTTTTTGTCAACTGCAGTGACAAAAATGTTTTGTAGAAGTCAAAGCATTACTTCTACATCACATTTTTTAAGATATACCAAAAATATGATCACCACTGAGAATATAATTACTGTTCTGGAAGATCAAGGGAACAAATTCTTTACCCTGTGAAGCAAAGATATTTAGAGGGAAAAGATAAGAAGCTTGGAGGCAGATGTAAGAGATTTAACATAAATAACAAGAGTCCTGAGAGAACAGATCGTAGTTCAATAGAAATAGAAGTGCTCTGTATTGAAAAGTGATGTAGGGTTAATTAATACTTCAAGCTAGGTGAGTAGCTATTTCCTGGTAAAATTTTGGTATTTCCTAGATAAGGAGAAAATTTTGTACCTCTAGAGAGGCAAAATGGAAAGAATTAGACTAATGTCACACTTATCAGCAGGCCTAGAAGGGGACAGAAGCTTGTCAGTAAATTGGGACAAAAGATGGTGGGGCCATGGCTATACCCCAGTGGAAGAGCCCTGCCTAGTGTGCACATTTCCCTGAGATTCTTTATCACAGAAGATCAACTAAAGACCCTCACAATCATTCCTTTGCAAGTTTAGCACATGAAAGCTTTGGAGTTTTTTCTCTTAACTTATCTTTTATCATTCATGTAATGTATTTGTTAAGGGTATAGAAGTTTTAGAGCTTATTCATATAAACAAGTGGTTAAATGATATAGTGATACCATAAAATTGGAAGATACGACAGAAAACAGAAGTAGAAGAGGGACACTGGAAAAATATCTTTTAAATATTTGTTCTCATGGATTGGGGAAAGAGGTGAGGAAGTAAAACAGCTGGGTGTGGGAGGCAGAATTACCTACCATAGATATATTAATAAAGAACAACAGTTTATGAATTTAGGGGTAGCAGTTCCTTTTTAAATTGAATTAGTCCTCTCCTCTTCCAGGTAATCACCACTACAGGGAGAAAGTATGTGACTCGAAGTTCACCTCGTTGTTTGCCATGGCATTTTTGACCCCAGACACTAAAGTTTGGCAAACTGACTTTGTTGGGAAAGTGTCTCCCCAATGAGCCCTGCTATGTTTTATAATGTCCCTCATCTCTTATGTTTGGAGATGGAGCTTTTGGAAGGTGATTGGATCATGGGTTCAGTAGCTGGGTGTGCTGCTGGAGGTGTAGCCTGATGGGAGGAAGGTCACTGGAGTATGGCCTGGATGGTGCGGTGTGTCTCTTCCCAGCCCCTGCTTCCCTCCGCCTCCCTTCCACTGTGACATGAGCAGGTCTCTCTCACCTAAGCTGCCTCACTGTGCGGTGTCTGTCTTGGAGCCAACTGCGGACTGAAACTCCTAAGACTGTGAGCCCGAGTAAGCCTCCCCTCAAGTAATGGGTGCCGGCACTGTGTCCCGGCCATGATGAAGTGGCCAAGACAAACCCTAGCTTTGCAAACATTGTCACCACCCTTGCCTTTGCGCCTCACAGCAGCAGCCTAGACCACATCCCAGCTGGCTTCGTTCATCCACCAAGAAGCTTTCACAGTGTGGCTGTGGAAAATAAATAAAAAAACTAAACTGAACTGTTTTTGTCTACACACTTGGGTTCAACAGCGTGGTTCTGGAAATTAAAGTGGCAAAAGACATTGTAACCTGAGAAAAGCGAGTAGGACAATGCACACAGCATGCACACATGTAGGACAGAGAAACTCATACTGCAAAGTGTGATTGGAACTTGGACTCAGGAAATGGTTTAACACAGAGCAATAAACTTGTCATGAGGAGAAGGTGGTGATAAGAGAGTTTTTGGCTTCTGTGGTCAGTGAATCTTTGGGAGGTGATTATCTGGGAAAGCATGAAAGATAAGGTCCTCTTCAAGGGTTTTTATGGCAGTCCTTATTTTCTACTTTTAATAAGACAAGGAAAGCTTAGAAAGACTTTTGCATCTGTGGATCCTTGATTGCCTTCAGCTCAAAATAATCCTTGTGCCAAGGTGGCTTGTTTGGGGGTGGTGTAATCTGATTCCCTACAGCAATGTGGCTTGGAGATTAAGTCATGCCAGAGAAAGAAAGAGGGGATTGCTAAAAGGGAGAGGAGGGATCTGGAATGTTTACCTTCCATCTACAAGGCAACATGACAGGTCACTGTTATGAGAAGGAAACAACAGAACAATTCCTGAAGGGCTGTAGGGCTCAGGGAAGGACCCTAACAGAGGGGCCATAGAATACTAGATTAGTATTTGGGTTCGGTGTGAACATGTCTCCCATGTCAGGGAGGTGCTCAGGGAATACCAACCTTCCTAGCGAAATGCTTTCTACCATTTGCATCCACCAACTGCCAAGCAATCTTTTTGAGACTGGGTCTCACTATGAAGTGCAGGCTAACTTTGAACTCAGTGTGTAGCTCAGGGTGATCTCAAACTTTAAGGCAATCCTCCTGCCTCAGCTTCCCATGCTGGAACTGCAGGCATACGCCCCCATACCCAGCCAAGCAAGCATATTTGAAGAAGACTGTGTCTGTTCTACACACATATATAGGTTTTTCCTTTCTTATTCCCTAAACAATACGGTATAACTGTTTATATAGGATTTATGTGTCATTAGAATCAAAAATAAACCAAAAGCAGTTTAAATTGTACAGGACAAAGTTTGTAGATTCTTAAATGCTGTGGCATTTTGTATAAGGATGACTCAGTGACTTGCTAAGTTCTTTTTTTTGTGTCTGTGCAAAGCATCTGTAGATTCTGGTACAAAGAAGAGTCCTGGATTCAGTCTTCCGTGGATACCAGAGGATGACTGTGACATTTTATTGGTCTGTCCTGGTAAAGATGCTGTGGGCAGGGGAAAATGAAGAATAGGTCCATATTTAGTCCTACTGCCCTATATAGTGAATTGTCTCCATTGTCCCGAATACTGGCACCTAAGGTAAAATTTGCAAGTCAAAGAGGAATTGTCCACCAAGATGTTTTGTCATTTTCTGTGTTTAAGATTTGTGTCCTGGAGTTGTACATTTATAGGCCAGTTTCTACTGGACTTCACCATAGGTTTATTTTTAAGACTATGTCCACAGCTATGGGCCAGAAAAAGACCTTGGCAAGTCACTGAGTCTATCCCCATATTTGAGAGAGTTACAGGTACCCACAGGACCTTTTGCCAATGACATGTACCAGGAGGGCTTCAAATCACTTCATCCTGAGGTACTGGACAGGGTGTAACTCAATGGTAGAGCACTTAACCTTGCATGTATAATGCCCTGGATTCAAGTCCCAGCATAGATAAAAAGTGACTACCTGAGGCATTGAATCTCTTTTCTTTTGGGACACTTCCTTATACATCCACATTGAGTGCTATTCTGTCAGTCACCCACCAGAATAACCCTAGGGTCTGACAAAGAAGGAAGGAGAACTTTGAGCAGAGGGCATGACTTGGTCAGGGCGTGGAACACTTCCGACTCTATTCTGTTAACCCTTAAAACTACACAAGTTTCAGAACCCCCAGAATAACAATAAAAGAGAATATGAACAATATTCTCTAACAATGAAAGAGAAGATGAAGATACTCTAGTGTGAGTCTGCTCTGGCTGCCCCAGCGAAGTGCCATAGAGTGGGGGGCTTAGGTAACAAAATATTTTCTCACACTTCTAGAAGCTGCAGGTCTACAGTCAAAGTGTTGACAAGACTGGTTTCCTCTGAAGTGTCTTTCCGTGGTTTTAGATGATGTCTCTCTCTGCAAGTCTATGTCTTGATCCTGCCTTTTTATACGGATATCAAGGTTTTGGATTGGGGGCCACCTTGAAGATCTTGTCTTAACCACCTCTTTCTAGACCCTCTCCAGTACTGAGGTACTCAGGGTTAGGACTTCAAAGTATGGAACTTTGGAGGGAGTACAGTTTGGCCCCTACCACTACCGAAATTGGATAATACCAAGAGTGTCACACTCATATCCCCAAACCTCTTCAGAAATAATGGGCAAAGCCCACTCTTCATAACCCTATTCCATGCACCATATGTGTGAGAGATTACAAAGCCAGCAGGATGTTTTGAGTATGTGTGCATTACACACACACACACACACACACACACACACACACATATTCCTAAAAAGAACAGAATTATTTGGAGGATTTAGAAGTGCATACTTAAGGGTTGAGTGTAATAAATATCAAGACATTTGAGATTTACACATTTTACTTTTGAGAAGGAAATACTAATCTTGGGACTAGAAAATACTCTTGGGAAACATTCGTATTGTTGGAAGGAAAGAAAAGAATTTCCAGAGTACTACATATTAGTTTAGGCCAGGAATATAGCTCAGTGGCATAGCACCTGCCTAGCAAATGCCAGGGCTTGAGTTTAATTCCCAGTACCCACCCCAAAAAAAGAATTTCCTGAGTACATATTGTTGGAAGGTCTCAGAGAACAATGAAGAATTGGTAGCATTTGAGTTAGAGATTTTAGAATGGCATCTGAATGTTTTTGAACCACCAAGAAATATCCATTTGGGGACTAAGGAAAAAGTAACATCTAGAGAAAATCTAAATTAGATACAGTAGTTTTAAAATTCCTTTTACAAATGCAGTCATTTGGTTAATTTTAATAATACTAATATATGTATAATGTGGTTCATAAATTTATCATGTGTAAAATCTGATTTATATTATTTTGCAATATATTTATTGTTGAATATATTTTTATGTTAAAATTGTCATAAAACACACAACATAAAATTCACCACCTAATCACTTTTAAGTGTACACTTCAGTAGAGTAAAATATAGCCATTGTTATGTAACCATCACCTCTACCCACCCACAGAACCTGTGAGATAAGTCCCCTACCCCCAACCCCTTGCAGCCACCTTTGCAATGCAGTTTAAAACTATAGCTTCATAATTGTGCCACCAGACTCAGCTGGCCTTGGCTAAACTCCTCAGCTGCACCTCAGAGATAATCTGACTCAGCTCTGTCTGACCAGCTGCACCATGACCTGCACATATATCTTGTTTTGCTAGCCTGTTTCAAGGACTGTCTACCCAGGATAGACTAATTCTGTCAAGGTCATACTGAATCTCACGCACTTGCCGGGATTCTGACTGCCCCAGACCTTCCTGCTTCATGATGAATGGCCCCTCTAATTAAACCTACCTCGGACACATCTGCCTGACAATATGTGGCCAAATAAATATGCGCAACCAATTATAGACTAACTTGTTATTGACTCTGTACTTCCTGCCTCCAAAACATGTATAAGTTGCTATTTTACTCTGAGCCAGAGTTGGTGATTTGGACCTAGTTCCCACCAGTCTGCCTGCATAAATAAAAATTGCCTTCCAAACTCCTTGGTGCAGATCTGGTTAGGTACAGATTCTGCAACAGCAATACAGTGTACAAATAGCATGCTGCTCCTTGTAGAAGAATTAGAAAATTTAGACAGACGACCAGTGGGAACAACTTGATACAAACTTTACATTTTTGTGTGTATGTGTGTATATACACCTGTGTAGCTTTGTGTATATATATCTACCTACTAACTGGTTCACAGTCTGCCCCTTAGCCCTTAATACACCTTTCTAGTAACTTTATATGGCAAATCAATATCATTTTTATTTCTTAAATGAAAGTCTCTTTATTTAAATAGCTTCTGGATTCTTCAAAAAATGGACTTTTGTCCCTAGCGCTTCACACTGTGGATGTAAATATATACATATAAAAATATATCCATAGTGTGAAAGGCTGGGCACAAAAGGTTAAGTACAAATACTAACCCTTGTAGAGGTGTCTTTCAATGACTTTTTTCTCTATATTCAGTTATTTCTCCATAATGAATTCCTCCATTTAAATGACTTTAAGAACAATTTTCTACAGTTTTAGGCCTGTAATACATATGGTAGAATTGCTTTCTTGTATCAGACAGTACCTTCAGTTATCATGGATGAATATCCCTGTTGTCTATACCTCCTGCAACCTTGGGATTTATCTTTTTATAAATGTTTGAAATGGAAATAAATGGATATAGTTTTTAAAAATCAAGTGGTAGAGAAGCACTTATAATGAAAAGGTATCAGGCCTCTTAAACTGACTCAATACCAGATTATGCTTGGAGCAGTTACTTTTGATGACTTCTGGTGCTCTGCTGGTTTATTTCCACAACTCTAAATAATATGCTTATTTTCCATGTACACACACACACACACACACACACACACATACACACACACAAACACATTTTTCAACATACCATCTACTTCCTGCTGAGTAAGATAAGGTGTTGATTCTATGGTGTCATCCGCAGACCTTTTTGTGTCAATTACTTAAATTGTTATATTGTCTTGTTTTATGTTTAAACCTCTGCAGAAGGCTATACTTTCAGGGATCATTTGTATAGTATGTTAAACCTCTGCAGTAGTCAAGAATGGTCTGATTTCTCTTGATCTGCTATAGTGAATATTAAGGTTGGAGCTCTTCTACCTCCCCCCACAGTGTCTCCACTTCTTAGTTTTATCAGCTGTTGGATTTTTTTCCATTTTTCCTTCTTCCCCTCACTCTTTTCCTCCTTCCTTTTTTCTTTTTTTATGCATTTTTATAGTTGATAAAATGTGTGTTTATCCTGTTTAGAATCATCATAATTAAATCATCTATGCTTTTTCCAGAGGTTAATTCCGAAAGTTTAAATGTCAATTAACTACTTCTATTATGGCTACTTAAAAAGTTGTTGTCTTGGTTATTTTTCTCTCATTGCTGAGACAAAATACCTGATGCCCAAAATTAAGGAAGGAAAGCTTTATTTAGCTTACAGTTTGTGGAAGTTTTGGTGTATACTCAGTTGGCTCCAAGGCAGAGTGGCACATAGCAGAGGGAAACAGTTCATGGCAGTGAAAACAGCAAAAGCAGAAAGAGCAAAAAGGGAAGAGCAGGGGAAAAAGCAGCCTGCTTTCCCTCCCTTATATTGTATACACGCTGCCTGCCACAGGGTGGGTGTAACCTTCACACCCATAATCTCAGCATTGGTCCATGGATCAATTATAAACTCTAGAAGCCTGCACCCATGACTGCATGAGGCTTTGGGGGGGGGGGCATCCAGACACAAATCATAATAGTTGTTCATGTGGCCCTAATAATGTATTGATTACATTTCCTGTTTCCTTCTGTGATTCATATGTCAAGACTTTGTGCCACAGAAAAGAGAATTTCCCAACTGCCAAGATCAAATGCTTCTGTTTTCTTGTATTCTACATACTATTCAATCATATATCACTTTGATTCCTATGTGAATCCTATTTTGGAACTTCTCTTGGCCTGGTATTTAATGGACTACCTTGCTTTTCCCATCATAAGATTCATATGCTTTCATATTTTAGTTTACTCATTCCGTTATTTTGGTTGTTTTCTACATCTTGGAGCCTGCTGAAGTCTACTTTGGATTTACTTTTTCTAAATCTCCTGTAGGTCTGACATCCTAGCATTTCTTATTGTTGGACTTCTGGATTACACTTTTATCTCTTTCTGGAGAAAAAGGAGCTTTCTCAGAAAAAGAGATAGCTTATTTTGTACATCTAAAAATGACTTTTTATCTATTTTTAATTTTTTGTTTGCTTGTTATAGTGCTGAGGATTGATCCCAGGGACACTCCATCACTGAGCTATATATTTAGCCTTTTTATTTTTTCTTAAGTTTCCCAGAGGGTTTTCAAACTTGCAGTCCTCCTGCCTCAGCCTTGTAGAGGCATGTGCCATTACAGTTTGTCTGTCCTGGACTGATATGTTACTATAACAAAAAATTTTAAAGTCAAATGAATTTCACTCAGAACTTTGGTGTTATTCTGTTTTAATCTAATATCAATTATTGCTGGTAAATTCTGCTGTGGATCTGTTACTGATAGCTTGATAACTTTCTTCTCTCTGAAAGCTTTGTAAATTTCTCTTCTTTATTTTTCACTGTACCAATCACAGCCCAGGTCCCTTTCAGTTTGAAGATTTGGGTGTTTCTTCAGTTGTATGGAAATTAAATCAGTCTCTCTCCCAATTAGTCTCACAATTTCTCTGTCTCTCTGTCTGTCTCTATCCCTCCTTCTTGCATCATGCTGTCTTCTCTTATCTCTTTATCTCTTCCCTCCATCTCACAGTCTCTGTCCCTCATAGTCTCTCATTCTATTTTCCCAGGATCTCAGAGGTTATTTCTAGAAGATGTTCCCCTTTTCTGATGGTACTTCTTTCACAGCATCCTATTTTCATCCTGGGGTGCCTTTGCCTTCTTGGATGTCTCAGAAGAAATGAGTGAAGAACACTTTTAAGTTAAGCATTATTTTAAGCAGTGCCTAAAATAGTGCTGCTATAACATGGTTTTCAACACGGACGTGTCTTCCCATTAGAATAGCTCTCCCACCCAGTTCTCCCCACTCTCTTTCTCCCTGAGGCAGTTTTCCTGTCTAAGCTTAATTCTCCATTGCATGGCCTTTTGTTGCTATGCAGGGGTGGCTCTTGGTGGCCGTTCTGCCTTTTCAGACCCTCTCCATTGTCTGTGCCTGACACATTCTACCCACCCTTCCAGAGCTGCTGGGGCCCACTCCCTCCTCCAAAACCTTTCACATTGACTGCCCAAACCACACCTCAGGTGTTTATTTCTGTACCAATTATTGTATATGAAAAACTTTAGGGAGAAGTTAGCAATTAATTAGTTGCTCTGGTGATTTTAAGATGAGCAACTATGGGAATTTCAGAAACATCAAATAATTGTACTTTTATTCAGAATAAGATTAATCTTAAAATGTGATTCTCTGCTGCCAGTGTATATGGCTGAGATTGCATCAAGCTATATAGTAATAGAAACACCACTTACAACGGCTTTGAAAGGATTTTCTTTCTTTCTAAAATTAAGCCTAGGCATAAGTGTTTGTTAGGTCTGGAGCCATGGCTCATGACATCAGGTCTACCATCTCTACAGTTCCTTTGGCCGGTCCTTCATAGTTACAAATGGCTTCTGACACTCCTGCTACCACGTCTGTATGCAAAATAGAAAGAAGACAAAGAGCTGGCATCTATGTGCTGTTATTTTTATCAGGAAAACAAAGCTTTCACAGATGACCTTCTAGCATACTTCTGCTTGGCCTAGGACTGGGTCACATGGATACTTCTAGTTTCAAGAGGAACTGGGACAATATCGGCCTTCTGCCCTGTATAGTGGGAGACAGCAAAAGAGAAGGGATGGAGGTGAGAATTGAGAGAGCCAAGAATAGAGTCTGCCACAAGAAGACAGGTAGGACAGAGAAAGCACTCTGCCCATTTTTATCATGGTTTATATTCCATTTTCACAAGTTTTGCAGTAGCTTGCCATGTCCCAGCTCTGTGCGAGATGTAGAAGGTGATGCGCTTCCCAGTGGGGCTTTGTGTTGGTTACTTTTCTCCCATTGCTGAGACAAAATTCTCAGCCCCCAAAACTAAGGAAGGAAAGGTTTATTTAGCTCACAGTTTGTGGAGGTTTCAGCCCATAAATGGCTGGCTCCAAGGCAGGGTAGCACATGGCAAAGGGCAACTGTTCATGGCAGGGGAAGACAGGAAAAGCAACCAGAACAAAAGGAGAGAGAGAACAAGGCTCTTCTCCTCCCTTATTTTTGTTTTTTTTTTCTTTTAAAAATTAAAAAACAAAGCAATGAAGACAAAATCAAAACACAGAAAGAACAAAAACAGTACATGACCTCAAAACAGTATGGTAGGAATTAACAATGGTTGCTACGTGAAGTTACTCAGTCCACCAGACATAAGAATGTAAGATTGATCAAGCAATCAAAGATAGGAACAAGTTAAAAAAAAATAGGAAGTGATGCAGAGCTTCACCATACAAGATGGCAGGATCAATAA
>PVLD010014019.1:0-53817 GCA_004027595.1 Dinomys branickii | reverse complement strand
TAAATTTGCATGTCTGTATATGGGTCCATACATCTACAATTCGAAGATATCAATGGATAAAGCAACAACTACTGTTGAGACCATATCACCTTGTCTATAGATTAGTTGTGATTGTACTATTTTCTATGATAATGGGTGTCTGTTTGTCAATATGTTTTTGTACTTTTATGTTTCTAAAATTAAAAAAAAAAAAAAGATTTGGAGAAAGTATTATAAGTTCAAATTTAACATACATCAGTATTGAGGTTCCATTTGGATATTTATAGTTTTATGTTAAAATATGTTAAAAATTTAGGCCTACAGTGTCATCAGGTCAGCTTTTCTAATACCCAAGAAATAGCTTCATAAGTGGTAATTCATCTACTAAAATGATACGTTGTTTGTTACTAAAATACTTTTAGGTAACTTTACTTGACTCAGAAGTGAAAATTGTTATTTGTTTAAATTTTCTGCCAACATTTAAATAGAGAACTGTTAAAATCCTAATAGTAAACACACAAATATAACACTCATAAAAAGTAATTATCCACAACCTATAGGAGTTCAGGTCATTTGACTATCCAGGATTTATTTCTTTCGTTTTTTGTTTGTTTGTTTTGTCTTTTTGAGAAAGGGTCTCACTGTACAGTTCAGGCTAACGCTGAGCTCAGTTTATAGCCCTGGCTAGTCTTAAACTCACCATGATCCTCCTCTCACAGCCTCCTGATTGCTAGGGTTACAGGCATGAGCCACCATGCCCAGCCCCTATCCAGAATTTCTTCTCAATAGATTATGGTAGTTTATGTTTTCTAAGTCTTAGCCAGCATAAGCAATTATCTATTAGGAAATTTGATTGAAATAAATTAGCATAAAATAATGGAAAATAAGTAATATACAGATGCTACTAAGCTTGTAGTAGACTTAACATTGGGTAAATTGAGAAATCAGGTTACATTTAATATACCTGGCCTACTGAACATCATATCTTAGCCTTATTGAGAACACTTACATTAACCTGCAGTTAGGAAAAATCTGACGTGAAGCTTGTTTTATAAGAAAGCTTTGAGTATCTTATGGACAGGCATGGAGAGGACGTGATAACACAGAAGCCAGTGTCTAGGAAAGGCTGCAACTCTGTACCCTGTGGAGTATCACTTGTTTACCCTGGTTGTTTTCCAGGCTGAGTGAGGGCAATAGTTTCCTTTCATTGGAAGGCCTCACAAGGGAGCACTGTATGGCATGTCGTTAGCCCAGGAAAATAACACAATTTGAAGCATTATTTCTACTGAGTGCATATTGTAAAGTAAAAAGAAACTTAAGTCAAAACATCATAAGTCAGGGATCACCAGGTGTAGTGGGGCATGCCTGTAATCCCAGCACTTGAGAGGCTGAGGCAGGAGGGTCGGTGCGAGTTCAAGGCCAGTTTCAACTGTATAGCAAGACCTATCTCGAAAGGATCAGAAAAAAAAAGAGTTTGGGATTGTCTATAAAAGACTATTCAAAATTAATGTGTCGCTAGTGTGTAATTGTTTTCATTTTGTCATGAAATATTACAATTGTATTGATATCTTTCTGGAACTACTTTTTCAGTAACTTTCTAACATGAAAAAGAGGTTCGTTTATTTGTTTAAAATCAAAGGAATGAGTAATTACACTTTTAATTTTTGAAGTTAGTACTATTATCAGGTAGAAAATACTATAGCCAGCATTTGTTGAACATTACGTACTAGGCAGTATTCCAGTTAAACAACCTGTAAAATGTAGGTAGGTACTTTTAATATTTCAGTTTTATAGATCAGGAAGACATATGCAGTATGATTAAAAAATATTGTGAAGGTTAGCTTTTTAAAACAATCAGTACACTAAGAAATGTGTTAGTATTAATTCTTCTCAGAACACTCTCCCTTGCTTCAGACAAACCTGCCCCGTCACTCTCGCCACTTCCTGAAGTGGTTCTGAAGTCCTTTTCCTGCGCATCTTTCCTTCCACTGGCATGGCTGCCTTCATGTCCTGAATCTATCAAAATGTTTACCTTTCACGATCATTCTGACTCCAGATAAGAGCCAGAAGTCACACAGTGCCAGATGCAGTGAGTAGGGGAGTGAGGGCGTATGGTGATGGTTGTACAAGTTTGCCCTCTTCTTGGATGGCTCTGAGCAGCAGCATGCCCTGGAAGATAGTTTATGAAGGGGGGACTTTCAGAACTGCGTCAGTGACTGGAATGATGGGGTAAGTGTGTTAGAAGCGAGGGCAAGTATTTTGAGGGGGATTAATGGCCATGTGTCTGTCACTGTAAAAACTTTAATAAAACTTTCTTCACCGTGTATTTCAATAATACTTCATACAAGGCTGAGTAATAGGGCTATAACATACATTGCCTCTTAGGGAATGTGACTTTAGTGATACTGTTTTGAAGTAGTTATTATTCATACTGAGTTATGTGTATTACATTATTATAGTTCTTCATGTGTTTTGAGTTTTACTTGTATAGTAGTCCAAAATTATCTCTGTAATTTCTGTAATACTAGTTAAAACATTGAGTACATTAAATGACTTGACCAAAACCGGTGTAGTTTTACTGCAGTGGTCCAGATGGAGAGTTATTGTGCTTTGCTTACATAAAAAGAAATGTGAATATAGAGACACCTGAGAGCTATAATCTCACTCTTCTTAGTTGTTCTTGTTACAGTTGTTACTTGTTGTTAGGAAGAGCTGAGCGTTCTTGTGTTATGCGCACTTGTTCAGCTCTGAGGACTTATGATTATAATGTCTTCTGATGGAATTACGGAGTATTTCCCTTCTTGGCCCTAAATATCTTAGCCCTAAAGTTTACTGTGTTGTGTATTTTTCATAGCTGTGTTGCTTTGAAAGGGCAAACACTATTTGTTTTCCTTATATATTGCTTTTATTTTTATCATTATTGCTAATATCCAAAAGATTTGGGTAAACGTTTTGTATAGTTATTAATTTGAAACAATCTCAAGAAGTCTATCCTTTGAGAACTGGCTTACAAGAAATCAGATATGTAAACAAATCCCTGTGCATTTGAGTGCTTTATTTCAAAAGTAAATCTTATCTCATTTGCAAGACGTTTTAAAGCAGGTGTGGTAGTTACAGTGAAAAGAGTTTCTTATTTTCTGCCTCAAAGTTGAGTGTGCCTTCTGAGCATAGCTGAAGTTAAAACATTTTAATGTTTTTCCATATCAGTGTATCTTTCAGGCATTCTGATGAGTCAGGGCTGATTTTAGCTGCAAAAAGAATTATAGCAGAATTGCAGAGAGGAAGAACAGATGCTTTTTAAGTTTCAAGATGAGTAGGTTGGTTGCATAGCACAAGGATAATTGGATGGTGTAAAAGGCAGTGACTGTGAGAATAATCATGGAGATGTTCCCAGGGAGGGTATAGTGTAGCAAAAGATGAATGGAGTAAACGTGGTACGGGTCATCGGATAGCACGAAGCGGAGCTGTGTGGAGTGGCAGGGATGCACGTGAGGACAGGTGAGAACTGCGCTGGGGAGGGCCGGCTACAGTGCAGTTAAGGCGACCGCTGCATTCTGGTGTATCCAGCTCCTGGGGCCCCGTTTACGGGCCGTTCTTATCCATACACAACGTCTTAAGTAGACATTGGTGATGATTTTGAAATACCATTACGGTGTTGCATGATTTAATAAAGTAATAAATGCATGAGAAATTGTGTTGTTCTCTTGTTATACTCGTTCTTGGTGGAGTTCCGAGCGCCCTTAATACATCCACACTGTTTAGGGCCAGCTCTGCCAGCCACGCCTGTTTTTATCTACCTCTTCTGAATGCCCTGAAATAAGTCCTATCCCCCTCCTCAAAATCTTCCTTGATGGTCTGTTTTTTACACATCTTGACACTCTCTACCATAAATTCACTCTCCTGTTCATGGCTTTCAGAACTTTTCATATATTTACTCTGATTTCATTTTCTTTTGTTCACTTTTAAAGTCAAATCATCAGTGACTTCCTGGTGCCCTCCATAGCAAATGCAAAATCCTCTATAGTGTCAGGTTTTTCCCTCCCCTGGTACCTTTGTTTTCCCTCATTTCTACTTCTCTCAGCTTAATGACACCTGTTTATAATTCTTCATTCCTCTATCTGTCCATTCTCTAGTTTGCTAATATGTCTCAAAATGTATTGCTAGTAAAGAATAAACATTAATTAGGTAGTATATGTATAAGGTACTTTGGTGAAGACTGGGCATATAAAAACAAGTTATTTTATCTGTCCCTGGCTTGTTTATAGGCTAGTGTAATTGAAGAATCTCTTAGTAAAAGGTAATTATCCCAAGGTCAAATGTGTTTCTGTATGGAACGCTGTAAACGGTTGTAACAGTAAAATTTGTGTATCTGAACATTAAAAATCACAGTAAAAATACCACAGAAGATTTTTAAAAGCACTTGACTGGAGTTTGCAGGACTAGAAGTTGCTCTGGGTGAGTCAGTGAGTCATTGGAGAGTGAATGTGAAGGCCAAGACCACGGTTGCCCGCTCCGAGAGGCTTTGGACATGCTGCAGACTTAGGCTATAGTACCTAAATTCTTTTAATTCTTTATGAATAAGTTAACCTTAACCTACTGCAATTTTTTACTTTTTAAGTTTTTTAATTTTTCCTCTTTTGTAATAATACTTAAAAGAAACACAAAGATGCATATTAGTTTTATCTTTGGATCTAAGTCATGGCAGATTTTACCTTTCCGTAGCTGTCCTTGCAGTTATTTCTTAGTTTTTTTTTTTGTCTTGAAAAGTTAAAATTAAGCCTACTCCCCTCCGCCCCCTGATAATTACATGGTGGAAAAAGGTAAAAATTTGATCGGTTCAAGTTTGTTCAATGCACATTTTTATTATGAAAAAGAGAAATCCATTGCACCTTTTCCTCCCATTGAAGGTGATAATTAGTCTTGTTACTGCATTCACAGCTTCTTCAGAAAGTTATCTTCAAAATTGTGACTTTACAAATAAAGTGCCAAGAGTCTAGTATTAAGTTAAAAAGTAGTAATTTGTAAACTGTAAATGATAACATAAATCTAAAAATCTAGTTCCTTTAGTGTACCTTTATCTACACACACACACACACTCTCTCTCTCTCTCTCTCTCTCTCTCTCTCTCCCTCTCTCCTCCCCCCTCCCTCTCTCTCCCTTTCTCTCCCTCCTCTCCCCCCCCTCCCTCCCTCCCTCCAAGTCCAGCAGTCCCTAACTTGCTCAGGCTGGGCTTGAACTTGCAGTCCTCCTGCCTCAGCCTCCCAGCGTACTATACTTGAAGGTGGGTGCTTCAGCTGATTTAGTGTACATTTTCACTGAATATTTCTTTCAGTGTTTCTACGTGGTAATCTGGAAGCAGAAGGCTATTTGTATTATACTATGTAACAATAGAATTTACATTTTATATATGTATATATATTTATATATGGTTCAGCATGTTACTTTGGAAAATAATGATCTTAGGTGCCATTTTCAAAAGTCAGTGATCATTTTTATTAAAGGTAATTTTTAAAAATTTAACTTCAGCTCTGGCATAAGTAAAATGCATGATTTAATTACACTAGGTATAGAAGAAAAAATACTATAAAGAATCATTTTATTGAGGACATGTGGTCAATACATATTATACGTTCTAATATCTATAACCATCTTACAAATTTTGTTTGCACATACTGAGAAAATTGAACATAATTTCATTATCATGCAACCAGTAAATGATGGAACTGCGATTCAAACCCAGGTTTTTCCAGGTCCCCAAGCTCAGTCTCTGTTCTTACGCCATATCTTTGTGTAGGTGTGGCTGGGGTAAATTTTCTGCTGGAGACTGTTAATCAGGTGTGTCAGAAGCAGCAGCACACGCGTCAGTGTATTGAAAAGAGTGAGCGCTGCAGCAAACAAGACAGAAAAGACTCGCCTCGCCTGATGTTGTCTTTTAATGAAGTATTTTCCTTGTAGCTTATTAAAGCAAGCATTTGTATAAGGTTCTTCCATTTTATATATGAGAAGTATCCCTTCCTTTAAAAAAAAATTGTGTTGTCATTTATATTTTGGGTATAATCTGGCTTTAGGTCAGTTACTGCCTAGAAGAGTGGTCCATGATTAGTATGTTTTTACTATATTTTATCATGATATGATGTGATGTTAACTGTCAGTTCTCAAGTTCGAATTCTGGCATTTCCTATCTTGCTGCTTCTGTTGTGGTTTTTTTTTTTGTACAGGTAAAATCACATAACTAGACTTGTCGAATAAGTAGCCTTCATTTGCACCTAACTTTTATTTATTTACACACGCGCACACACACACACACACACACACCTGACCAATGGACCTAAAGACATCTGGTGTATATTACTTTGATTCACTGACATTACATCCCTGGGTTTTCCTTTTTTAATGAAATGAGTAGCTAATAAATATTCTGTGATTCTTATCTTTTTTGTTGTTGTTGTTGTTAATGTTTAGAGACAGGGTCTTGCTGTGTAGTTCTGACATGAAATTTACTGTGTAGACCAGGCTGGCCGCCGCCTCCCTCCGCCTCCTGAGAGCTGGGACGCGCCACCTCAGCTGGCCTCCTCCGGGCTTTTCTCAAGGCAGTCCTGTACTAGTGGCCGTGTTTTGTATGTTTAAAGGACATACAGATTTACCTTTTATTTCTCTCAATGTTGTATAGTTTTTGTGATCCTGAGTATATAATGTTACTGCTATGTGTGCAGTAGAGCCAAGAAGACAGTAGGAAGCAGCAGTTAATACTCAGAAAAAATATTCTCATTTGGAGTAGCTTCTTTTCTTCAGTGGGCCTGCTGCCTTTACCCAAACCCTTGCTGTCTTCACTAGCAACAGCTGCACCCGGCACTGCCACTCACAGCTTTGCGCGTTGATATAAAATGGATTTAAACCTTAAAATACTTCTCTTTTCAACTTACATATGTCTGTTTTCAAGTGTCCCCACCACAATGATAGGATCAGCCCTGCTGCTCTCTCATCACTCAGTGCCTTACTGGCGCTGAATTTTCGCTTTTGTCCTAGTGCTACCATTGGGGTTTCCTTTGTGGTCAGCATCCCTCTTTAAATCTGTCTGCAGATTTAAACATTTGCTTATCTCCTTAATGCAGAGCTCATCTCTAGTGTCTGAGTGAATATAGTGTCTGGTGTGTGTGGTGTGTCATGAGGACAGCACGGTGTATTTTAGCTTCACCACGGTCATTCTAAGCTTTCATATGAACTAGGAGCTTTCCACTCAACTCAGAACATACTAATGGCCAATTCTAGGTCATACTCTAATAGAATGAATACATGATTTGAAAACAACATAAAGCACCCTTTCGTATTATACAGAGGAATCTCGAGTGATTTTTTTTTTTTTTTTCAGTTAACTGGGATTCTTTCCAGTTTTTCATTGGGGGAGCTTACAGCTTAAATATATAATGTGAGTTCCCTTGAAAATACAAGTGGTACGTATTAAAAAATAAATCAGCTGTGATGCCTCATCTTTGTCACAGTCTCTGCAAATACGGAATGTTTATCTGCAGATGCCTTGAATTTTTTGTCTCTAACCCTCATACTTTTCTTAAACCTTAACTTTAAATCTTCACTGGCCTGTTGGGCAGTTACACTGATGACCCCAGATCACTTCAGGGTCGCTGTGTTTTGTCACTTCTTAAATGACCGTTTAGCGAATGCCTACTACTTGGTACGTATCATTCTATAATTTAGCTGATACTCACTTTGCACCCATTATGTGCTGAGTACTTTGCTAGGTATTGGGATTCGAGTGGTAGGTAGCGCTGCCTTCGGGGCCTTACTGTCTGATGTGCCAGGCTGCTTAAGTACTCAGGAGCAGCGATAGCAGGGAAAGCAGAGGGACCTGCAGGGCGATGAAGGGTAGCGAGCCGTGTCTGATGGGTCTGGGACGGCCTCCCGAAGAAGTCGGGCGTGGAAGAGTGGGGAGGAGTTAGGTGAGTGGGGTCCTCACTCCCTCGGTGGCCTAGTTGCCTTGTTTGTGTGGTGGAGATACCAAGAGAAAAGGAGCCATACATGAGTTAATGCGTGTGAGGTGCGCAGAACAGCGCCGGGCCCTGAGCAGGACTGCTGCTCCCCGTCTCCGTCACCGGCATGGCTCATTCCTCCATTCCTTCATGCGCGCATTCGGATACTTACACAGATACCTCACGACGTCTAGGTAGTTTTCAGCATAGTGGTGGGATTCTGAAATCAAAAATATAAACTCTGACCTTTCAATATAAACTCTGACTCTGTACCTTATGGTATATATACAAGTAGCTAAAAAGCAGAGAACAATACAAAGAACCAAAAGGGAAGTTTGATGTAAGTTCTGGAAAGCAGTAGTACTTTTGCTCTGAGAGTGGTATAAGATTTGTGCCACTTTCTTGGCAAGTACTTATATATACTACATATGAGATGTTTTTTTTCTTTTTGTATTTTTTCCAGCTTTTACTAGTATATATCTCTTTTCATTAAAATTTTCCATGTTTGAAATGAGTGTATCTCACAGATTGAAGTATATGACTAGTGGATACTCTCAACGTTCATTAATAATCTTAAGCCTGTTAAACTTTTAGTTTATACTTTATACCACTTCACAATTGCTGAAGACCTTTTTGTAATAGTATCTCATGCTTTAGAGGAATTTCATATGGATGAAGAGATAGATGTTGCCTCCTCCAAAATTTTAAAAAAAGTTTTTCACTGTCGATTTCACCAAATGGTCTGTTCTCGTGTTTCCCTATAGTAAAGTGGCATCTTCAACATTATTTTTAAAACATTTTACTATATTCAATTGAAAAAATTGGAGTAAAAATCAAAACTGGTAATGACTCAAATTTCCTTTTCATTGGCAGTTACAAAAGTAGCACAATTCACTTTTGCCTCTATAAACTAAGAGGCTCACAGACAGCTGTAGGTATTAACAAACTGAAGTTTCAAAATGTCACTTTCCTTTGAGAAAAACAATTGTGCAGCAAATAGCATATTATAACTTTTCAGGAAAGTTATGTGTTAAAAACATCTGTAAAGATGGTAAAAGTGCCTCTGTTCAACTGGTTAAAGACCAGCATTTAACATCTCAGTTTTTTGCTGCCAAGACTATGATACAAAAAATTATACTATTCTATGTGAATACTGTATTTGCTGGAATCTTTTGCTTTTATGTCTTAATACAGTGTCCTTATGATTAGGATGCATGTTCTTTTTGGTCTAAATCTTAAAACCTAAAAATATTGTTGCCGGGTGTGGTGGCTCATTCTTGTAATCCCGGCCCTTTGGAATCTGAAGCAGGAAGATCACTGGGAGTTCAAGGTCAGCTCAGGAAAAAAAAAATTCTTACAACTAAGCAAAACACTTGTTAGAGCATTGAACTTCTCACAGGAAACATATCCTTTCTATCTCGTGTATCATCAAAAAAGTAAATAGATTTCTTAGTTAATCATAGACTTAGAAATTCCATGTTAATAGGAATTGCAGTGGCTTTTAATCTCTTAAAACACACAGCTTGCATGGGATGAGGCATGGATTAATTTTCCATGGATTAATTTTAATTTTGATAAAATTAAATCCTAAAACTATCCTCATACATATGACAATCACTTCTGAAAAGCAATTAGCTTGCTATAAATATGAGATTTCTGTGACAAAATTATTCATACTATTAAACAATAGAGATACTAGGTGGGTTACAGTACTCAAAAGTGTATCTTAAGAAAAGGAATAGAGTCCAGTTTTTTAGTTTGTTTTGACTCTTTTCTCTTTTGCTTAGATTCAGTTGTGAGAGAAGTGACAGGCTGGTGTGAGGCATGTTTATGTCCTCTATAGAGTGTGAGATTAACTTTCGTAATTAGTTGTTAGAAATCTATGGAAATATTTTCATGAACCTATTAAAATACACAGGATGATTTGCCATTCAGTTGAAAAGCAAACTAATCTCTGAACCTTAGCACAGACTTTAGGGTCAGACAGACTGTGTGTTAAGGGTGTTCTCATCCAGTTTCACAGTGGATGTGCCTTGATTTTGTTTATAAAGGGGAATGACAGTGTACTTTTAGAACTGTTATGTGAATTACATGGAGTAATGTGGGTAAAACATCCAGAACAGTATTAGACCCATAAAAGCCGTCTACGAAACAGGTGCTTCCGTCCCTATCGTCATTCTCGCCCCACGGCAGCTGTACGTCATTGCAGGTAAGGGCCTTAGGCTTTTACCACCTGGAGATGCTAGAGTGAGGATCCTCACTTTTTACATTTTTCTTCCATTCGAGAAATTGTGACATGAGTCACAGGGTATGTTTGTTGTTTGAATATTATTTAGAGCACTCTGACTGCATAGAATTCGGTACATTTCCAGACAAAATAGGACACATAGGGTCCTATGCATGATAGTTTACATCTCTGACATAAGAATGCAATTTAGAGACATTTTGAACTCAGGGTACTATATTTCAAAGTTTTTACTTTGGTTTTAATTCACAAATAATGATATAGAATGCCAATCTTTTCTGATTCAGGTTGACAATAGAATGAAAATAAACTTAACAGTCTTGCCCTCATATATTTCCTTTAGTAGTTTTATGCTAAAGCATACACTGAGTGAGAGTAAACTTTGTGAGATTTAATTTCTTCTGTTTATTTGCTTGCTGCTTCAAGTGGAAAATTGTTTGTATAATCTATTACTATTCTTTCCTATATAAACTCAGCACAGATTAATCCCAAGAAATAATAGGATGACAAACTGAGTGCCCCCTTGCACCCCCTCCAATGTTTTACATAGGTGAAGTCATTCAGCTTCAGTAGCCACCATATGACAGAGCCCAAGTATTGTGCTCCAGGTTATATAGCTTGAAAGTCAGATAACCTCTGCTGCATGCTCTGGCTATGATGCATCTACCATCACTGGGCCAAGGGATCATGGACTGAAACTATGTGCCAAAACAAACCCTCCGTTTAGCTTAATAATATCAGGTATTTGGTCATAGAATGAAAAGCTGACTAACACAGTTATGCATGTATAGCAAAAAGGTGTAGTATAGTAGAGTTTGGGATTAACCGCAGTTTGAGGCATCCACTGGAATCTTGGGACGTAGCCACCGTGTAAGAGGGGTAACTACTATATTTAACTTATTTATTGATGTATAATAATTGTATATATATTTTATGTGTGATTTTAAGGGTTTATAAAAATGAAAACATTAAAAGTCAAATACTTTAAGAACTCTGTTCAGATAATATAGGTGAGCACTAAGGAGTGAGGGGAAAGTGAGGTTGAAACCTTCCATGACGAGTTGCCTCAATTATGCGGACATTGTTATGACCCTCTAGTTACCAGTGACATATTCCTTAGTAGTCATAACTTAGAATTGCTCTAAAATAATGTTTCTTAAACTGCAGAATTCAGAGTAAGTTAAACCTATAGGCAACCACAGTGAAATTGGCTTGTTCAAGAGAACTGTGTCAGTTCCAGTGTTGACAATTTATCGAAGCTTTCAAATGAAGTTGTGTATCTAGGCCTTCTTAATTCAGCTACAGTTGTCCTTGACCATCGAGGAACTGTGGTTATGTTTCACCCATTACCTCACCTCCTGTGCTTGCAGGTGAGGTTCTTTTGAGTCATAAGGATATGGCTGCATAGTGTTAGGAGAAATACTTTGTGTACAAATATTTGACCTATACCTTAAAGGGAAGATTGTCCTTATTTCTTTACCAAAGAATTAGAGGTTAAACCTAAAATGCATTTTCAGATGCCACAGTAAATACAATCAAAACCACAGGTCATAAATGTATAGATTTGGAGAATAATAAAAATAATCATATACATCCAAATGACATTAAAGTATACATTAGAGTGTGAAATAAAGACTGATCACTATATATCTATATGTTTGTTCTGATTTCATGTCATTTCTTTCTCCACAGTGATTGTATACTCATTTTTACTTACATGTTAAGTATTTTCCAGGACTTTGTTTTTTTATATTTTTAAGTTGTTTATTTTCTTCAATTTTTAAGGTTCAGAAATACCTTTTCCATTCTTCATTGCATTATTTCTCCTAATGAAGATTAAAAAGAGCCTTCAAATTTGAATGTAGATCTTATTAGTAGGCTACTCATGAAGTCATCTGTTGGGTCATTAATAAAGTGATGGATTATTAGGGACTTCAAGACCATCTTTCATACGCTCTGTGCAGACTTTCAGTGGCTTGACATACATCTTTTTTCGGTCTGTAGCTTTCCAACCTAGCATAGTCCCAATGAATGTTATTACTGATGCCAATTTACTGATGCCAATATGGCAAGTCATATTTCTTGAGATAATTTCCAGTCCTTCTGATTGGTGATTTAGTGGGAATTATGATGGAAATGCTTCTTAAGATTTTTCCTAATACTTGGAAGAGTATTTTAAGAAGATATAGGATCATTTTAGAGTGGCAAACAGGAAGATACAAACCTATTTTAAATATATTCTTGTTTACATGAGTCCAAACTCCACTGTTTAAAATAGAAATTTTGTGAAACTAGCTCACAAGATAATGAAGGGTTAATGCTTATAATACCTTTGAATCCCTATCAGTTTTGCTATGTCAATTCCCATCTTATTTAAAATTTGCATATTTACACTGTGTGTTATCTAATGCCTCTCCTAATTGAGCATTTGATGCATTTATCATTTTTCATACTGTGAACAATATTGATAAATACTGGGTGGGTGAGTCATTATCTTTCATATTTTATGAAGCAAAAAATTCTTGATTTGTAATCAGTCTGATGCAATAGGGAGCTGTAACTGTCTTCCTGCTTGCCACATGACAAGGACGTGTGGGTGATGGTGCGCTCGCTCCTTCCTCCTCCACTACCCCTGTAACCTCTCGCAATGGCTAATTAATTCTCCTTTTGCTGGAAGTCACCCCCCCCCATTCACGGAGATAGGAGAAGACTAATTTTATTTAGCACCAAGGCTTTAAGGGCCTTTCCAGAAAGCTGTAGTTGCTCCAGCTTCCACTTAACCATGTAACTGAGTCATTAGCATAATACTAATTCTGTTTTGGTTTGATTTTCAAACCAAAAATGTGTAACTTTTTCTTCATGTGTCCATATAAAAATTTTTATTTGAGCATGTAACATGCTGGGCAGTTTACCAAAGTTCATCCTAGTAGAGGTTTTTGTTAAGCTAGAGATAGAATTCATCCATTACCTTTCTAAGATAAAAGAAACACAAGGTATGTTATCAGTGAGGGACAAAAATGGAAATTGGAAAGGAGGTCCCTGAGAAAAGCATCCTGGTGAAAGGGAAATGGCTGGCTAGAGAGGAGGGAAGGGCGTAAAAGGCAAAGAAAGAATAGTGTTAAGGCCGTTGAGTGCCTATTATGTGTTCAGTGGGGGATTTGGATGTGAACAAAATAATGGCCCTTGTTTCATTCATTCAAAGAGCTTCTTATCTAATGTGGGGGAATGTAAATGGAAAGGACTTGTACTCCAAAATAACATGCTGTATGATATTGCAGGAGCTAACAAAATAGGCACAGTTCTCTGGAGGAAAATGCTATCTGAACTCTTTAAACCATTAGCTATACTTTACTGGTTTCTTATGCCAAGGGGAATACGGAAGAGATGGGTGAGAGTGTGCACCCAGCCAGGGCATCCTCTTCACAGTGCATTTCCTGTGGAGAAGGAGACAGCATGTGGGAAAGGGGCAGGACCCATGGGGTGGATGCCACATTGGCGTCCCGAACAAGACGACTCAGGGTGGCCTGAGAATTGTCCACCTCGATTGTTTAAGTAATTTAAGACTATAAAGAGCTAAATTGCTTCCCCTTCTTCGTTTTTGCTGGTGATCAATGTGTTATTCTTTTTAATAAACCTCTGCAAGGTTTTTCCCAACTTTTGGTAATTGCTCTTAAAATCATTTTAGTGGATCTCATCCAGTTTTGTTGTTTTGGTTTTAATGACATAAAATAGAAAATTGCACAGTAAGTTACACAAAGTAAGGAAACAAATTGTCTTATATAGTATGTGTCTACAGTAAGTTGGTATATAAACTATTTTTCTTGCATTAAATAAATTGGATCAAACATTTTCCCCCTCTTTGGTGAAATTTGCATGACTGCAAGTAAAAGTTTCCTGGGCAAAGTTGTCACTTTTGCTTATTAACGATTGTCCTGTAGATCACCCCAGAGTTAATGTGCGGGACTGAGATGCCAAGAGTCAGGACCCTGGTTCTCGTTCTGCACCCACAGAGGTATATACTTTGGATAAGTTATTGGATAAGCTTGTGAATTTCAGTCTTTTCCATCTAAAAAGACAGTTGATCAAGGCCAGCTTTTATGGTCCCTCCCAGCTAAGATTCTGAACTTTAAAAGCAGTTAGATATTTAAAAATGAACTGTGTTAAAGTTGACGAATATTTGCACAGAACTGTTATCAGCTATGATAATCATATGAAATGTATTCATGTGTCAACAGAACTGCTTAACAGTGCCCCAAATGAGGCTGCTAACAGCTCTGCCTTCCTAATGGCCACGTAGTTCGGTGCTTCCTAAGAAGCACAGCTGTAAGTGGAGAGCTTACAGAGAAGTGGTTCTAGGAGTTTTATATTTTGAGCCTGAAGCTGTAGATAGACACACACATATGCGCGTGCGCGCGCGCGCGCACACACACACACACACACACACACACATATGAATTACTACCACATAACCCTAATTGTTAATGGCTGATGTCTCCCCATGGTCCAACCCAGCCTGAAGTGTATAGCAGAACCCTGTCTCAAAAGGACAAAAAAAAAAGTGAGGTGGGCATGCATGCTGTGAGAATACTGGGGAGGGACCTGTCTCTCCCTGTTACTCATTTCTAGTCACTGAATCTGCGTATATTATGCATATTCATTTGCTCCTTTGTGAGGTGCCAGGGTGACAGAAGGTGTCTTCTTCTGTACTGCTGTTTTGCAGTAGAGAATACCAAGTACTGAGGGATTCTGCAGTTTCAACCCCTCTGGTACTTCGAGGCTGCCTAAGAACATAAGCCAGCTATATATAGACACATCACACAGTCCTTTCTAACTTGTTCATGTATCTGGGTACTCAGGTTCTGTTTTTCTGTGCAAGCTCACCTGTGTTCTGAGATAGTAGCAGTTGCACTAAGCTTACTATCACAAAGTAGTACATGTTACAAACTGAGTTAAAATTCTCAAAGAGCTCTCCACTTACAGCTGTACTTCTTAGGAAGCACAGAACCATGTGGCCATTGGGAAGACAGAGCTGTTAGCAGCCCCATTTGGGGCATTGTTAAGCAGTTCTGTTGACACATGAATACATTTCATATGATTATCATAAAATTGTGGCTTGGAAATTGAGCAGTCATGGTGCTGCATTTCAGACTTCACATTTATAATAAGCTGTAATAAAGTAAACATTTTAAATGGATATAAGAATAGGCATTACTTGCAATCACAAATGTATGTTCAATTGAAGTGCTTTTGAAGCTCAATTTAACAAAGCAAACAAATTTCCTGGCATTATTAACATAATTGTTCTCACTGTTGGATTTTGATGTCTAAAATGTTATTTAAGCAAAAAACAAGTTGCTAAAGAGCAAAACCAGTAAAAGGAAATATAACTAAGAATTACTTTCCTTTGATCATGTCCGATGAGAGAGAGACATTGAGAAGTTGAGATTCGCTTCACTCTGCCACTTCCCCTGACTCGCCAAACCATTGCTAGCCTGTGTAACTCACATTTCGTTTTTTGTGATTAAATTGGTGTTAAAATCAACCGTTTGCTCGACCCTCAGTTGGCTGTGAAGTGGAATCGCACAAAATACATCTGCTAGTGAAGCTTCAGGTGTAGGATGGTTAAAACAAGAGTGTCCTGTCCCCGCTCCCCCCGCCACCTTTTATAAGGACAGAGACAGATTAGAACATGCATTTTTTACCAGAGTAAGGAAAGCATGGCTGTGTTTAAATTTAACACCAACCAGGTGCTGAGATTTGAAGGACTATTTTCCCTTTAGTAGTCCAGAAGCAAAAACGGCAGTGACTGAGGTAACATCTGAATTGCTTCGGGGAGACAGGTTAAAGAGGTGATAGTTATAACTACCAGGCCCAGGACAGATCACTGTTTCCTCTGTGGCAGCAGGGCAAGCCAAGGAAGTGATGTATGCTCAGCTTATGTTCTAACCCTCTGTAGTGTTCTCTGATTTTTTAATTACTGTGCCCTCCAACATCCAAATGTCCTTCCTGTGTTGTCACTGGACTGCAGCAGACCCTCCCATAGCAAGTGTGCTATTGGCACAACAGCCCACTGCAGTGGAAACCACAGAGCTCAGTGCTACAGTTACTTGCCTAAAAGTTGAAAAAGACTTAAGTCAACATTGGCAGAAATTAGAGGAGACACAAGATCTTGCTAAGTTGTCCAGGCTGGGCTTGAACTTGTGATCCTCCTGCCTCAGCTTCCCAGAGTTCTGAGGTTACAGGTATGCATCACTGTGCCTGGCTTGATACATTATTTTTAATAAGCACCAATATTATGATAGATACATTCTAGAGTAAAAGTAAACAGCCACCTATCTCTTAATCATCCTTACTCTCAATTTCATGTACCTGGAAAATAATTTCTCAGCAAATAATAGATAACCCCTATCTCATTTAGAATACTGTCTGGTGCAGGCCCGGAATCTCAGCACCTGCCCCATATCAAGTCTCCCTCCCTTTGTCTGTCTGCATCTGTCTCTGTTCTTCTCCCCCTCTCACGCTTGCGTGCGTGCATGCATGTGCACACGCGCGCACACACACACACACACACACACACACACACACACACACAGTTGAATTGTGAATGTCCAAAAACGGGATTTTCTTTTGCTTGTGTAATTTTGGTTATTATTCTTTATTCCCACTGGGAGATAGTCCTGTTGCCCTCACTGGGGCACACTAGAATGGACATCTAAGGGCATACATAGCCAGTCAGTTACTTCTAAGTGTGGAACTCTTTAGATAATGGCGTAAATTATGCATATGTCCAGAATTGTATTCACAGATTCCCCCCACCCCTTTAAAGATTCTTCTTAGTTCATGTTTGGAGTAAGCAGTGACTACAGTCGTCATGGAGAGTTGGTGTACCCACATATTCTCTTTTACCCACCCCCCCGGGTTTGAAAATAAAAGCAGATACACCAGTTACCAAACCAAAGAACGCCTAATCACTGGGCCCTGCTAAAAATTTAAATAGTATTAGTCACCATTGAAATCTCTGTTAGTCAACTGAAAAAACACTTTTACCTTCATTTCCTAAACCTGGGTCAGGGCATTTTGTCTCCTCCACTGTTTTCCTGCTCACATGAGATTTTCCTGCTTCGTGTGTCCTGCCTTCTTTCTGGACCTCGTCTGTCTAGTACTGGCCAGTACCTGGCATTTGAAGCTCATGGTTGGTTGCTTTTTCCCATGTGCAGCTCATGTTTTTATTGTTTTTGTTTTAGAATATTATTTTTCATTAAATTCAACATGACTTGCCACGTGTCTTTTTATGGTGACTGCAAAGGGTGCTTCCTTGGTTCAAATCCATTAACTCTGATTAGCTGTTTAGTCATTTTCTTGAGGTTTAGGGGATAGGAGCCTTCATACTAAGCTGCATCCCAGTGGGCCCCCCCCACTTTTTTTTTTTAAATTTTGAGACAGGCAGGGCAACTTGCAGTCCTCCTGTCTCAGCCTCCCTGAGTGCTGGGATTACAGGCATGCACAACAATGCCCAGCAAGCAATTTCTTGTTTATTTGGTTTCTGTTATTTGTTTTTATGGTACATGATAAGTAAGCAGTGCTCTGCCAGTGAACTATACCCTCAGCTCATATAATTTCTTGAGTAGGAGCAAACAATAAAATTTTCCTTTTCTCTAATATATTGAATTTCCTAGTTATTACCAAGAGCTAGTATAATGTAGAGCTCTCAATCTAAATACAGACTTAGAAGAATTATTTTAGTACTCTGATCCATAATTTTATTTATTATGGAAAGGATAATAATGGATATAAAGTATCTTCCTATATCACAGATATTTAATAACTATTCTTTTCTCATGAAAGGAAAAATCTTAGTATGTAATTAAAAAGAAATGTATCCAATGAAAATAAATATCTTGGCTCATAACTTCAAATCAGTTTTGAATACAAGTCACCAAAGTAGTGAATTTGCAGTTACCCTTGGGTTTATACTAGCTTAATAAATGAGTAGTCATGTGCACAGTAACTGCTAGAGGTGACTGGAGAAGGCAGGACGCGTTCCATGAATATTGCAAAATAAGAGTGATTTGATGATCATTAAGTTTCTCCTTAGAATTTCAACTCCAAAATATTTACTATTCAGAGAGGTTTTAAGGTATGTTTTTTAAAAAGTTGTTTGAGAAAGATACTTAGGAGTGTGACAGTTGGTGTAGACAACTTATTTTAATGATTTTCAGACTTTCACCATCATTTTTATACCCTCAGTGTCTAGAGCTGGTGAGGTGGACTTACTTATATAAATCCATCGTAGCGGTCTCTCCTTGAGCACGTAGAGACAGAATGGAGCCGTGTGAGCTTGACCGCTGCTCTCTCTGTGTTTGTGTAGTACTTTGTCAATAATGCCAAGATTTCCGTCTTGAAGAAATATGAAATGTTCATAGCAAAGAGTGAAGATGGGCCCTAACTGACTGCTTGGGCGTATGACAGGCAGACTGCAGCTTTCCGGTCAGGTCTCAGTGGGAGTCCGCCCTGACTTAAGGTTCGGACTTGCAAGAAAATCGTCCTAGAAGCTTCACTTCTCAGATGCATCCTGATCACTGTAAGAACATTTTTACTAAACTAAGGAGTTCTGTGTAATAGTTGGATGAATATTTTGGGCTTTGGTACCTGTTAGCGCTGCCAAAGCAGATTGATTCATTTTAAAGGCAAGCTTAGTCCAGAAGATTAAAAGAGAAGAACCTCAGCATGATTGTTGGTTTCTGAATGCCAGACTGAATAGGAAGGACTCTTCGTTTATCACTGAAGCATTTTGTTTACTGACCGCAGCTCCCATAGCTCTGGCTGTAGGGACAGTTCTCTTCAAGTGTCTGTCCTTTCCAAAGAGCATAGTTGGAAAGGTTGAGTTCATGGACGCAGGAAGAGAGAATGTTAGGTGTACTGAGTACATTTTTAAAATGAACTATAGTGGATCCAATTTGTTAGCAAATCCTTAAAAGTAAGTGAAGGGCTCATATGAACTGTACGTTGCCATCTTAATGAATTTCCAAAGTCCAGTGTGTTAGAAATTTTGTAAAACATGGGTATCTGATGTTTATTAAAATTAATTTTAGTTAGACATTCATTACAGTCAGATATGGGTAGACTATCATTAATATAAGTGTACTTTGAAAATTATTTGTATTGGTTGCACTGCAGACATCTTAAAAATGAGCAAAATTAGATAAGCCTATCATTTATCTATAAAGAAAAAAGTGTGTCACATTTTATCCTCGTGTTAATGGAAGACTGTAAAACTTGATTGTGTATTAGTTTCATTATCTCAAGCAAGCCATGAATTGAGCTACGTTTAAATCTTACCATGGTTGGTAATGCTAAACAGACGAGGAGCCAAGGTGTTGCGCCATAGAGTTTGCCACTGCTCTGAGCCATTACCATTGCCTCACGTACCTGGCAGAGGCACCTGTTCCCTCCATGTGAACTTGTTCTCGTCATCCCCGTGGGAAGGTCATTTAGTCCAGTAATGGCTTCTCATTTGGTCTCATTTGGTCCAAACAAAAGCTTTGCACCTGTGAAATGCATCCCATTTTTAAATTAACCTATTGTAAATCCTTAGTGATTGAGAAATTCTGCAATTTGCTGTGATTTGTGATTTGCACTACATCTAGAACAGCAAACAGCGGAGGTGATACATGTCAAAGTGATTTGAATTTGGTGGGTGGAGGAAAAGACACAGTAGATACTGTCTTGGGTCAAGTCAGTGTGACAGGCTGTCTGCACTTAATCATGTGTCATTTTGTCTCAGGCATATAGACTCACCCACATGAGAAATAATTGGAAATAATTACTTAAATTAGTATTTATTATGTAAGAAAGTAAAATTGTTCTGAAGTGTAGTCTACCTTACCTCCTGTAATACTTTTTCACCCTAGATCCTAGATCTCTAGACGAAAAGAAGGCACAGGTTTTTGGTTTATGAAGACCCCTATAATTTGAGTTTTTATATAAAATAAGTGTCTTTATGCAGGTTACCTAAACTCTCTGGTTTCAGTTTCTATATCTAAAAAGCTCACTGAATTTTTATACAGAATAAATTAGATACTATACTAGAGAACCTGGCAGGAAGTTGATGTTTCTCCACTGCTAACTGTTGAACCCTGACTGAGTTACTTAACTCCTCCATGCCTCTTTCTTTACATATGAAATGGGAATGTTATTAATACCTACTTTCTAGGGTGAGGATTTAAAAATTAATTTGTAGAGCCGGATGTGGTGGTGCATGCCTGTAATCCCAGCACTCGGGAGGCTGAGGCAGGAAGATTGTTGAGAGTTCAAGGCCAGCCTAGGCTACAAAATGAGCTCAATGCCAGCCTGAACTGCATAGCGAGACCCTGTCTCAAAAAGACCAAAAAAAAAAAAAAAGAAAAAAATTGTAATTTGTGTAAAGCATTTAGAGCAGTAATATCAACTAAGTGTTCAGTAATTATTATGCATTCTGGTTGACATACTCAGCACTCACCAAATTACTTATAGGTAATATGAAGGAAAGGTATAGGGTGCACTAAGAATTTTTAAGAACTACAAAGATAAGTAGGGGCTGTGTTATTCATTCTTTTGGTATACAGGTACGTTAGTTTAGGCAGACATACAGATATATAGCCACCACTGGAACAAATATACAACAGAATTCAGTCACACCCCCCCCAAATTCCCACACACCACTTCCAAACACTGCAGCCACTAATCTCTTTTCTTTCTTAATTTTGCCTTTTCCAGATGTTTTATAGATAAAATAATGTATTCTATAATTTTTACACTCCATCTACCTTAAATTATCAGAGGGCATGTTATATTTATTAATAAGATTATCACTAGTTCTTATCTCTGGAAAATACTTAATTGTATGGTGTTATGGTTTGTGTCTACATAAACCATAACCGCCCCGAAAGCCTCATGCAGTCATGGGGTGGACTTCGAGAGTTTTTGATTGACTCATGGTCCAAAGGGATTATGGGTGTGAGTGCTACCCCTGCACTGGGTGGGTAGCCTGCATTAAAGCATAAGGGAGGGAAAGAAGCTTGCTGGCTCTCCTCCCTTTTGCTCTTGTTGCTCTTGCCATCTTCCACCGCCATGAACTGTTGTTGCCCTCTGCCATGTGCCACTCTGTCTTGGAGCCAGCTGAGTGTGGACGCAAACCTTTCCTTCCCTAGTTCTGGGCGTGAGGTATTTTATCCTGGCAATGAGAGAACAGTAAGGGAGACATACTACTAAGCTGTAATTTATCTGTTCACCAGTTGAAGGACATTTAGATTGTAGTTTTAAATGATAATAAAAACTAAGCATTTATAATTCAGATGTGATGTGAATTTAGGTTTTAATTTCTCTTGGATAATACCAAAAAGTGAAATTAATGGTTCTTACGATAAGTATATGCTTAACTTACAAAGAAATTAGCAAACTGTTTTCCAAAGTAGTTATACCATTTTACACTCCCAGCAATATATGAGAGATCAGTTGCTTTGTATATTATTACTACTTAATTTCATCAGTGTCTTGTGATTTTTTTAATGAAAAAATAAAATAGTAACAATATTTGGTGATCATGGTCCTGTTGCCATGTAGCACTCACATACATGTATCTTTGGTGAAGTGTCTGCTCACATTTTCTGCCCACCCTCACCCCCAACACTGTGGGGGTGACTGCATTGCCCAGGATAGTCTCCAACTCTTGGGTTCAGGTTATCATCATTCCTCAGCCTACCAAATATCTGAGACTATTGATGTGTGTCACTGTGCTGGGTCTATTTTAAAATTAGGTTATCTGTTTTCACTGTTTTAATATTTCTATATTCTAGATATAAATCCTTTGGGAGATAAGTGATTTAGAAATATTTAATCCTAGTTTGTCTTTTCATTCTGTGAACTGTCTTCAGAAAGCGTATGTCTTCAATTCTGATGAAGTTTATCAGATTACTTTGTGATTTCTATTAGTACTTGTTTTCAGTACATAATGAGTACATTTATTGTGCGGAGTTGGTGCATGTACCTAAGACATCTTGATTCTTTTTACATACTCTTCCTCTCTCTTCCCTCCACCCTCCCACCATCTTGGTCTCCTTCCCAGAAAATCTATCTCAGTTTTCTATTATCTGTTTTTGCTCTTTATTTATACTTTGGGTTTTCCATATAAGAAAAACTATGTGATATTTAATCTTGTGGATTGGATTCATTTCACTTAACATTGTGGTTTCAAGTTGCTTTCTTTTTCTTACAAAGCATTCAAATTTGTCCTTCTTTATAGCAGAATAGTACTCCATTGTGTATAAATATCCATTTAGTTGTTGGACCCATATGCTGCTTCCAAGATGTAGCTATTATGAACTGTGTTGCTGTAAACATGGGTGTGCACGTATCACTGTTGTATGATGTCTTTAACTATTTCAGGAAGATACCTATATTTTTGTTATAGATTGAGGTTTTGATGTTATCTCTAAGAAATCTTGTCTAACCGTAGGTCACGAAGATTTTTTTCAATTTTTTAAAGAAGTTTTAAGGTTTTGTTTTATGTGTATTCATTTTCAGTTAATTTTTGTATAAAGTGAATGATACAGGTTGAGTTACATATTTTGTATATGGAGGTCCAGCTGTTCCACTGCTGAAAAGACTGCCCTTCATTGGCCTTTGCATCTGTGCCAGATATGTTGATTATCTTCTTCAGGAGCTGTTTCTAAGCTCTCTCGTCTGTTTCACTGATCCGTGTCTCTTACCACATTCTTATGCTGTACTTTTATGTTAAGTCTTGAGGTCAGTATCATTTCTCCATTTTTGTACCTTTTCAAAATTGTTTTGGTTGTTTAGTTTCTTTGCCTTTCCATGAGTATCATGTTGTCAATATATTTTAAAATTCTTTTTTATTTTGGATATTTGCTAGTGATTATGTTGAATCTGTAGATCCCTCTGGAGAGAGTTGATATCTTAACAGTATTGAACTTCCTATCCAGTATAGTGTATCTTTCCATTTATCTAGGTTCTCTGATTTCATTGTGGTTGTCAGCATTTTTTTTTTTTGTGGTACTGGGGATCGAACTCAGGACCCTGCGCTTGCTAGACAAGAGCTTATTCCACTGAGCTATATCCCCAGCCCTGTCAGCATATTGATGTGACATTTTTAGATTTACATCTATGTATATTATGTTTTTTAGTTGTTGTTATAAATGATATTTTTGTCTTTAAAATTTCTACCTGTTCGGTGTTAGTATAAAAGTACATTTGGTTTTAGTGCTCATATGATACGTATTTGTAGATGTGTTTTTATCCTTGTATTCTGCAGCCTTATTAAACTTACTCATTCAGATGGCCTCATTACAGATTCCTTCTATGTAAGTAATGTTATCTGTGAATGGAGATAGAGATGGTCTTATTTCTCCCTTTCCAACACATAGGTCTTTTAAGCAAGGGAGTAATTTGACTAGATCTACATTTTTCAGAAGTGAATCTGGCCACAGTGTAAAAACTTGATAGGATAGGGAAGTGTAGGGGAAACTAGCTTGGAAGTATTCCAGGAATCTAAGAGATTTGATGGCTCAGATTATGATGTTGAGGAAAAAAGGCAGGGGACAAATAAATGTAGTGAAAAATTTATTTTAGAGGTGGAATTAGTAGGCCTTGCTAATGAATTGAATATGTGGGGGAAAAGAGGAACGAATCAGGAGGACGACTAGGTTTCTGTAGCGTAAAACTGGGTGAATGAAGCTGCTATGTTTTGTAATAGAGAAGACATGTTATGGCTTGTCTAGGTGTCCCCCAAAAGCCTCATGCAGCCACGGGTAGGCTTTTCAGAGGTGGCTGAGTCTGGAATGTGTGGTGCTGGGACTGAGGGTGTGTGATTAGTAATCACCCACTGATTGCTTTGGCATAGTTCTGGCTGGGATTAAGGGTGTAAGGGCTACACCTGCCCTAAGGCAGCTAGGCTGCATACAGTATCAAGGACAGAAAGAGGCTTCTCTCCCTTCTCTCTCGTTGCTTTTTGCCTTGTGGGTACCATGAACTGTTCTCTGTGATACTTATCTGGCATACGCCACCTTCTGTTGGAGCCGGGAAACTATGGACTGAAACCTCCACAAACTGAGCTAAATAATTAGCTTTTCCCCCTTTAACTTTGGGTGTCTGGGTATTTGTATCAGCCATGAGAAAAGTAACTAAAACAAGATAAGAATAAATAGATTTGGAAGAAGATGAAGGCTGAGTTTGTTGGGTTTGAGAAGCCAGTAAAGGTGTCAGGAGTTGTGCTGGCTCAGTGTCGTCCAGGGTATGATCAGTAGTACTGGGAGAAAAAAGTATCAGATGGGCAGTTGGTATAGTTAGGTACAGAGTACATGTGTATATGCACACCTCTTTAGGGAATAAATAAAAGGAAGAATTTAAGAGTGAATCAGAGCTAAACCAGTCATGGTGGTACATTGGAAGGCTGAGGCAGGAGAATTACCACAAGTTCAGTCAAAGCCAGCCTGGACTACATAGCAAGACACTATCAAAAAAAATTACAGAATAACTCAAATCTATGTGGGATCCCTTTTGAAGTTTTATAGAGACATTCTGTGTTTCAGTTGACTTGCCTTTTCACCTTCAACATGCCAAGATCATAAGATACTGTTTTTAACCTTTGAACCCATTATCAGTCACTGCCCAAAGTATGTGTTCCTTTTCCCCATCTCTCACCCACTCCCACGCCTTCCTTTTCTTTTTCCCTTGTGTAAGCTGGCTTCTTGTCATCATGTGTCTTAGTTTAAATATCATCCCCTAGACCAGTGGTGACAAACCTGTGACGTGTGCCATTGAAAACGCGAAAAGATTTGCCATCACTGCTAGACTATCCCATTTAAAACTAGGAATCTCTGCATTAGTCTGTATTACACTTCTGACTGTATCATAATTTGTAATCATTTGTCAGTCTTTTACAGTAGGCCACATTTCAGAGAGCAAGGATTGTCTACCTTACTCACTGTTGTATCACTGTACCATATCCTGTGTCTAGCAAGTAGTTGCTCAGTAACATTTGTTGGATGAGAAGAAAGGTGAATAGAACCCAAAAAACATGGCAAGAGAGAATATACAGACTGTGTTTAAAGCTATGGCAGAGGTGAGACACTAGAGAAAGAAAAAAAAAAAGCAGTGTAAGTCTGTAGGGACTTGCTGGCTTCAGAAGGCAAGTGAGCAGAGCCAGAGCAGAACAGCAAGGCTAAAAGGAAGCCAGATTGTATGACCTGGAGGCCTAGAAAGCAGACATACTGTGAGGGGGCAGTGGCTAACGGTTCAAGACGAAGCTGAGGGGTCAGACATCTGGGTTATGTCTAGATGTCCCCCAAAGCCTCAAGTGGTCATAGGAGGGGCTTTGCTGAGGTGGCTGGGTCTCTAGGGTGTGTGATGCTGGGATGAAGGGTGTGTTGTTACTAAATTAGTCTACTGATGGTTTTGCATAGTTCTGGGTATGGCAAATGGAACGCTCTCCACTCAGAGGGTGGGTAATCTGGGTGGATGTAAAGGGACAGAAGGCAGGCAGGCCTGCTGCTGCTGCCCCTGCTTTAGTGCTTTGCTGCCTTCTGCCTGCCAGGAACTGTTTCTCCTCTGTGATGCCCCTCAGCCATGCCGCCTGCCTTGGAGCCAGCCATCTATGAACTAAATCTCTACACACTGTGAGCCCAAAATAAACCTTTTCTTCTTTACTTTGAGGTCCTGGGATCTAGCTCAGCGGCACAGCACCTGCCTGGCAAGCACGAGGTCCTAAATTCAATTCCTGGTACCAAAGAGAAAACCTCCTCTGCTTTGGGTGTCCGGTAGCTTGTCACACAGTGAGAAAAGTAACTAAGATAATGCTATAGATCAAAATGAGTGAAACTGTCTTCATAGAGATTCTTGCTCTGTACTCTAATCTGGTTTCAGCTCTATGAGCAACTGTTTTGTTGTTCATTGGGTCCTAGACATAAATCCATGTGCAGCTTTAGGGACGGGGGTCTGGGAATGGAAGAATGAAAGAATGTAAGACAGAAGTTACCAGACGTTTCTATTCGTGTTGCCTGAGACACAGCACCCCTCATCCAAGAGATACACAGAGCAGCTCCTGCTATTAAGTAGAGTCGGATAACTATTTATGTCCTGACATCTTAGCATGTGTAAGTTACTGTGGAACTTCTCAAACCTAGGAATCGTATTGGATACCAACAACTTCATGCCCTGGTCCACATTAGTTTTTCATGCATACTTGTTTTTTTTTAAAAAAAAATAAAAGTACAAAAACATATGTTTTTTAATCAGAATCACTGCCCAAAACGTAAATGTTACCTAAATGAATATGGTATTAGAACTAGTCTGAGAGACAACTAACTTGTATGATTGCATGGTATCCATTACATGTCACTGTGTTTCCTTAAAAGTTTAAAATATGGTGTCTTTGTGAGTTTGCTGTAGCTCCCCAGGGTGCCTCGTTGCACAGTTTGGGAACTGTGGGTTTAAAGTCTTACTCTTCCAAGATTTTTTTTGTCTCACATTTAAATGATTATTTTTTCTTATTTTTTGTATCTGCACATTAAGAACCAGTCTATTGTTTATTATCTTTAATGAAATATAGCTTATTTTCGGATTTTTTATTATCAAAAGTTATATAAGCCAAATGTGTAATGAAACTTTGGAAAATACAGCAAAACACAGAGAAGAAAATATCATTCCTAATCCCACCATACACCAGTAACCATGCATGTTATCGTGGACCTGTCCAGTTATTTTATATGAGAACGTCCTAGTTTGAGTAATAACTGTGACTATCGGAAGGTAGTAACTTGTACCTTTGATGGATTTCATACTACTCTAGAGTTGTGACTTGTCTATAATGACTTCAGCATAAATCAGGTGCAGTTAGGCCAGCTTCCTTTTAATTGACTGCTTGCATTAGTTTACTGTAGAATGAGGAACCTGCAGACCTCACCATCCATGAAGGAGACTTCCTGCTGCTGGGTTTCTACTCCAGCAAATGCAAAATTAGCTTTTCCTTAATAGAAGCATGAACAATGGCTATAAATGGTGGAGCCTTTTTTACGTGATAGGTCTAGTACATTTTTTAAAAAGGTAATTTATGGAGTTTTTTACTTCCTCCAGTAAATAGATGTATTTTTAAAAAATAGTCATATGATGACCCTACTGTAATCTAGTAGTTTTAAAAGATTTTTTATCTAGTAACTCAGGCTTCAGATGTTCATTTTGTTGAGAAAATATCTGTCATTCCTTTGCATTTCTGATTTGTTGTTTTAATTTCTTTGCCTTCATAAGTACTAAGAAGTGAAATTATTTGCATGAAAACAGGTTTTTTAAAGTTCATTTACGCGAGATACGCTTCTAAAATCCACTTTCTCTTGCATTTGTCTGAAGTAAAATTATAAGTTCCGAAAAAAGAAAAAATAGCCAACTTAGTTTGACTCCACACGGCAATACTCAAAAGATAGCTGGAAACCTTTTAAGAACAAACCTGTATTTATAACCTTATCCCTCCATGATCCCTCTTACTTCCTTCTTTCCTCTCTCCCATCCTCTCAATAATAATTTCAAATTTTGACCAAAACAAGTGGTGGCAATAATTAACATAGCCTGGACGGCTGAACAGGAATTTCGTTCTTTAAAAATCCCTTAGAAATACCATGGAAAAAAGTGGAGGCAAATTAGAAAGACATAAGAGTCACTGAGTTTCCAGGGGCCAAGACTGGAACAATACAAGCAACAAAATAATTGTATGTAGTGTTTTACTGTAGACCAAAGAATAAGAGAAATAGTCCATGAGTCTGTTTGATACGGACAAAAACAGCATATAAGGAATGGATAAAAATAGAAAATGCTATTGAAACACTGTATTAATCATTGCTACAGACAGGATTCATGGATCAATGCTAAAATTAAAGATTGAAACCTTAGAAACAGAAGAGAGAATGAAAAGGACAGCACTGATTTTATAGTAGGGGAAACTGGCAAACGCCACACCGCCGTAACAAGCAGCAGTAATCCAGAGCACTCCCAGGCACAAGGCGGTGAGACGAGTGCTTCCCTCCACACCCGTGGCCTTGCCCAGCCTCCTCCGGAGCATGTGACTGGAAACCCCAGGCCGAGGAACGAATGACAGGTACCTGCCCAAAACTCTGCAGATGGATCCAGGGAGCTCTGACAACCTTCAGGTGGGGAGAGACAGAGGAAACATGGCAGTTAAGTGCAGGCAGCAGCTGTGTCCTGAGCTGTATTCCTGACCATGGCAATTAAATGCAGTGCAGATTCCTGGACTGAGTTTTAGAATAGATTAACATTAGTGGAAATACTGATGGATCTGAAAAAAATCTTTGTATTTTTGGTTTTAATTGTGGTGTACCAATGTTAATTATTTAAGAGATGATGCATACGATATGTAAAATATAAACAGGAAGCTGGGTAAAAGGAAGTATAGAAACTGTGTTATCTTTTCAACTTTCTTGTCACTATAAAAATGATTCAAAATTACAAGTAAAGAAAGGATCCCCTTGGTGGCTTTCTAGTGTGAGAATATTTGTTATTTGAAAATACCTTAAGAGTAAATTATTTCAGAGAAACCACCCTCTCCCAAGCCTTTGTACATTCTCTTTCATTTAAAAAAAAAAAAGATGAAGCAAGTTGTGGGCCTACACACTTCCTGTACCAGCACTCTGGCAGGCTGAGGCAAGAGGATCCCAAGTTCCTGCCCAGCTGGGCGATTTAGCAAGACCATGTCTCAAGTTAACAAAAAAAAAAATCTGGAGGTATAACTAAGTGTGATCATCCTGCATTCAGTCTCCAGTGGTTCCACTCCCAAAATAAAGATAAGCTCTTAATAACCAAATTTAACTCTCACAGAGCAGGGGCAGTCATTGTAGAGACTCCTGTCCCAAGAAACTGAAATCAAGTTCAGCTGACACTGTGCTTTTGTAAATTAATATTATACTTGCAGTTGGATTACAAAAAAACATTTGCTAATGTAAAATCTTTAGAAGTACTAGGTCCAGTTTCATCCAGCAGTCTCTTAACCTTGTATTATTAGTACATTCATGCAGGATAAAAGCATTATAGCTGTCTCAGTAAGATGGATGCATTAGGGAAAAACTCAACATAAAATATTCTGCTCTTTACCCTTTAAAAAAAAAAGATAGAACTTTGTTCATCTAGTGTAATTGTGTGTACAGATGTGAAGTTCTGATTTATAAATGTTTTACTATTTTTGCTTTCAAGTTTTATTAACCCAAGCTAGGGTAGAGGAATTGGTTATAGAAGGCCTAATGGGGTCTTGCTTTAGCAAATGATAGCATGTAATTGGCTGAGGATGAGTATCGACATAGTAACAAATTAAAATATGGTAACTAAAGTTAAGTTCCTCCCCTGTATGCGATTCATTCTCTTGGTCTGACCATTAGTGAAAATGGTCTTAGTTTGTGCACATATGGGAAGTATCATTTCTATCAGTTAAATATATTTTACCACCTCACCAAGTGAGCACTTCACAGTGTATCTGTCTTGGGAATGTAACCCGTGTGATCAGTGAAGAATGACGCAGTTCTTGAACACAGAGATGCATTAGTAGCAGCAGATGCATGCATTTTCTGGGAAGCTCTGTTTCCTAGATTGTTAGTGCTTGGCCAAGCAGATACATAGGTAGTTAATAATACTGCTTAATTGCTGTAGTCAGATGGAGCAACACATAATTTATAGCAGTTCTAAAACTGAGAACACAAAAATGATAAACAGTATGATAAAGGCATAACTACAGTTGGTAGCCAGTACAAGTACAGACTGCACGTTGTTTACTAGCAAGCCCCATTCTTGTGAAGTGCATGTATAATTTTCCTGACAGCTGTTTTCAAAGCGTACCTTCTTGTGACAGCATGGTTTCTTAAGTGAATGTACTTCTAAAGTTATCTTTACAGAAAAATAAGCAGTGTTTCTTGTTAAGAGAAATCAAAATACAAACAAGTGAAAAGACACTTAATGATCCTGAATTGGAAGACTTAATATTGCTACAGATCCAGTGTATTCTCTATCAAAATCTCTTTTTTTTTTTTTTTTTTTTTTTTTTTTTTTTTTTTTTTTTTTTTTGGCTATGTAGTTTAGGCTGGCCCTGAACTCACTGTGTAGCCCAGACTGGTCTCAAACTTGCAGCAGTCCTTCCTGCCTCAGCCTCCTGAGTGCTGAGATTACCTTGCCTGAAGTATTTTTTTGCATAAATAAAAAACCTCCCAGAAATCATAACAGATTCTCAAAGGATACAAATAGTAGACATAGAATAATGTTGGAGGCCTCATACTCCCTGTTGATTTCAGAACGTACTGTTACAGTTTGGTGTTTTGCAAGGGGAACAATATAATACAGGACATATATTTTATAAGATTTATAATATTCACTCAAAGAATCATATACAGAGTGTAGGAAATCTGTCCACACACTAAAGACCAAAGAATCCAGCTGAGAGTCCATGGCAGTGTCTTGCATGAGTCCAGCTGAAGACCTAGAGCCCATAACAGTGTCTTCCACAAGTGCAGCTGGAGGCCTAGAGCCCATGAAAATGTCTCATGCAGGCCTGTTTCACGAATCTGCACTGGGAATGCCCAAAGGTCAGTAGTGGAAGCTAGAAAGTCTATGCCAGCAGGATGAAGGATTTGCACTGGAGCCAGGAAGCCACACTCGAAGTAAGGACCAGGACTCCCCTGAAAGGTACAACAGTGAGGTCCCGAGCTCTTCTCATGTGAGGAAAGCTGAGTTCCCATCAGGAAAGCCAACATGACAAGCTTCTCCAGGACATGGAGCAGTGCACCATTTTCCCCTCCGAGCCAGGAAGCAATGCTCAAAGTGAGGACGAGCTCCCCCAAGGTGAACTGGAGCCATTCTCAGTGACAAGGTCCCGAGCTCCCTCAACAATGAGAACAGCCAAGTTCATCAGGAAAGCCAACATGACAAAGCTCCTCTGAGAGAACCAACAGCTCCTTACAGATTCCAACAGCCTCTCTCCTTCTCCAGTTCTGCCTCTTATGCTGCTGGCCACAGTCCTTAGGTGAGCTCCCACGCCAGCACCAGGCTCACTCAGCTCAGCTGGGGTTACACGTTGACCACCAGTCGTTGATCCACCACAGGTACTATGAAGCAACAGTAACTCAGCCTAATTAATTACTGGCAAAAAGATAGATGGATCAGTGGACCAGAATAGAAAGCGAAGAAATAAATCCCTCACTTACACCGATTTTCCATGAGGGGACAAGGCTATACAGTGAAGAAGGACAGACTGTTCCGTAAATGGTGGTAGGAAAACTGGCTGTTTATATGCAGCAAAATAAAGTTGGACCCTCACTTTATTCGCACTGAGCCGTTAGACTGTAGACTGTTAAACACCTAGAAGTCTTTTGGAGGTGAGATTTGGCAATAATTTTTAGATGTGACACCAAAATCATAGAATTGTCAAAAGAAACTGCTTCAAATTTTACAATTTGTGCTCACCAAAAGAAAAACGACACAGTGAAATACCGACCTACGGAATGAAAAAAAAATTGCAAATCATGTGTCCGTTAGGTGTGAACATTCAGAATATATAACAGACTTCTATAACAAACAAAAAATATGAATTAAAATAAGGGCAAGGGACTTGAGTAGACATTTCTCTAAAGACAGTGTGGAAGACATGCCACCAACAAGCACACGGAAAGACACCTACATCTCCAGTCACTAGGGAAGTGCAAATCAGCACCACGATGGGGTGTCTGTCACCTGACATCCAACAGGATGGCTAATGCCAGCAGAAGAGAGAATAACGGGTGTGAGGAGGTAGAGAAGGTGCACTCCTTTGCACACCGGCGGTGGGAGTGTAAAATGGTGGAGCCATTTGGGAAACAGTGTGGAAGTTTCTCAAAAAATTAAACATAGAATTAAAATGAGGATCTCACAGAGATGTTTGCACACTGAGTTCATCACAGTGCTATCCACAGTAGCGAAGAGATAGAAGCAATACAGATGCCCCTTGACAGAGGGGAGTTAAAGAGTGGTAAATGGTTACTGTGTGGCCTTTAAAGGGATTGAAGCCTGGCCACATGTTACACCGTGAATTAACCTTGGAGATACACTAAGCGAAGTAAACCTTTCACCAAAGGGCAAATTCTGTGTGATTCTACTCATTTGAAGTATCTCAAATAGTAAAGATTGTAGAGGCAGAAAATAGAAAAACAATTACTGCAGTCTGGGTAGTGGGGAGAATTCGTGCTTAGTGGGCAGAGTTGTAGTATTGTAAATGAAAAAGTCCTAGAGATTTGTTGCATGACAGTATGAATGTACTTAATCCCACTGAACTGTACACTAAAAGATTGTTACCATGGTAAATCTTTTATCACAGATTTTAAAAAGAAGTCTTTCATTATGCTTTTTCATACTCAATGACCAGTTTTACTCATTGTCTACTATGTGCCAGGCACTTTATTGTTCTTCCAGTGACCTAGTAAATTAAAAGCTCCTTCCTTCATTTTAGCACTTAGAAAATGGATAATTGGAAAGGTTTAAAAACTTACTCCTATTAAATCCTTTATATTGTATAACACAAATATAGTTGCCGAATAAGACAAGTTGCCCAATACTTGGATATAAAATAATGAATCAAAAGTAAAAAAGATGAATCTCTAGTAAGCAAAGTAGGCGAGTTGAGACTAGAATAATGAAGAGTTGAGAATAAATTCAGCAATTTTGCCAAGTGGAACATCATGTTTTCGGGGTACACATAATTCCAGCCAGAACCACTGAATGTATTAGTCCTGTTCATGTGTTGAAAAACAAACAGTACAATCAAATGTAGTATTAAGGAAGAAATAATACAATTGGAAAGTTTTTATGAAGACATGTACTGCCTAGCTTGTGAATTCAAAGTGTCCTTTAAAAATTTGCTTCCCTTCATCTTCCTAGGTGGTGGTGAATATGCGGGTAGTCAGATGTGAGCATTTCAGATAAAGCGAATGGAGTTAAATGATTGCACCTCCCGTTCTGTGAGTGAAAGTGGTTAGCTGTGGAAGAGGAGGGCAGCATTAAAATATGATCGTGACTGGCATTTGATTTGAAAGCTGCAAAGATAAGCGGAGGCTCTTATTTATGAAAACCATTCTCACAGCCCAGTGGGGTGTCTTCTCAAAGGGTCTCTGGTTACCGTGGGTACTTACGAGGTTTGCTAGAGTGCACTGTAATCCATATTCAATCATCTATTGTGAAGAAGCCGTGAAACCCACCAGCTAAACTGAAAAGGGGTGGCTTGTCTTTATATTCATGCTAGCTTGGCAGTTGGAAGGGGTAAATCGCCTAAAAATTGGGTTTTGGGTTCGTTATCACTGCTTAAAAAGCAAAATATTTAGAATGCGCATTGCCTGAATTTACCCTACTGTTTACTTTTTAGTATGCAACTTTTTTTAACCAATAAAAGAAATTGCTTAGGGTTTGACATGGGAATTTAGATGGCGCAGCCTTTGTAAAAGTTGATGGACCCTAAGCAGTACACTTAGTCTCTGACAGCTGCAGACACACAGTATTGAAGGCCTTGCGCCCTGTGGTAACATATTTGCATTTGGTCCAAAGTGGCTGCTTTCGGCATAGCTTCTTTTAATTGCTATATATTGACAGCAGCATGCACAGCTAGGTATGAAATGTCGGGTGAATGAGCATGTGTACAAGGGCATGCACACTGTGTCTTCAGGCTTGATTAGACACTTCAGAAGACAAAGAACTCCGCAGGAAGAGTTACTGAGGAGCTTTTGGCATTTCCTGATGCATCTGTCACATAGTGGCAGCAAAAAGCCTCTCGAATGATTTAAATATTTCCTCAATTCTCTTTTAAAACAGGTGACAAAAGAGCTAAAACAGTATGACAACAAAATTATAGAATGCAAATTTGAGAACAACAGCTGGGTCTTCATGAGACAAAGGACGGACAAAAGTTTCCCTAATGCCTACAACACTGCCATGGGTGAGTGTGACTGCTGCTTATTACACTCAGACAATAGTTAGGGTGTTAGAACCAAGGTGCACTGCCTGTGCTGTCCTGCTTGGTGGGGCCTGGAGTCATTTGGACGTCACCTGTGTTTGCCTAAAAGAATATCTGTCAGATCTGTGCCGTGTTTGGCTTTAGTCAGCTTTAGGTTATCCTCTCCAACCCTATGGGCTGTGCTGTTCACCCAGAAGAGAAGTTTAAAGGGTAGGCACTGGGCTGTATACAAGTTGAATTCATTGAACAACAACAACAACAAAAGCCACGATAATTTCAGATCTTTTCAAAACTTTAAAAACCGTTGTTTGCCAGATGGTAAAAGACAAAGTTAGCAGGGGAAAATGTAATATCCAAGTCCTAAAATAGCTTTACGAACAATGGAGAGCAAAGTAAATGAAAACTATTAAAAACACACTCAGTCTATTACGCTATTGTTCACTGTGTTCTTTGAGTATAATCTGAATGCTTTGGGAACCCAGGATTATTAAGTGGTTTGCATGTGGAACAAAACAGATTAGCTGAAGTTTATAAGGTACACTTAGTACTACTAGTAGTTGTTGCCCTGAATTGTGTTTGGTGGAGTTAAAGGTCAAAGATTAAAAGAATGGTGTACGTCAGTACTCATGCGCGTGGTTACGGTGATGGTAGGATAATCTTTTGTGACATCACCAGCCTGGGCTTTATAGTTAAAAGTGACTATTACACGTTTAGCTGCTTGTGTTGCAAGTAGCATCCATATTGAGACAAAACGAGTTCATTTTAAAAGTAGGAATGATTAAGGCAGTATCTGTTTTTCCCCCAAAACCAAGAAGTGAATAAAATGAAATTGCTTTGTTCTAAATTTTGATCACTCAAGAAGAGATGCTTTGTTAGATGATTTTGTTATAATATCTTACTTGAAATAAGATACTAGAATAAAACAATATGTTTCTCCAGGTATAATGGAACTTTCCTATTACCTAGGAGTGGTGGGTAGTGCTGTGTTACATGTTTCAGCTTGGACTTCTTTAGGAGAAAGAGATTGGCAGACCGGGTAGCACACTTTTCTTAAAGGTTTAGTAGAATATAGACTACATTGCAATGCACTGTGCTAGAGGGATAGGCAGCCCTAGGGAACACATGCTTGTCCCCCTAATAAGTAAAGTTTTGATTTAAAATTAACACTACAATAAAGAGTAGTCGCTGGAAACATACTTATTTGAAGGTCAAGAAAGGGAGATTGGTTTAGTCGTACCACCCAGTCCTTGAAAAGGATGCTTAGCTTCTAGGGATGGAAACCTTGCTTGTGGGCCTGTGGTGAGTCTGCGCCCTACTGAACTCTCGTGTCTGCCTTCATCCCCAGCGGTGTGCAACAGCATCTCCAACCCTGTCACCAAGGAGATGCTGTTTGAGTTCATCGACAGATGTGCTGCAGCTTCTCAAGGACAGAAGCGAAAGCATCACCTGGACCCTGACACAGAGCTCATGCCACCACCACCTCCCAAAATGCCACGGCCGTGAGCCTGACACCTGCTTTGACTTCGGGGTCAAGAGAAAAGATGAAGGAGAAAAATGCTGTTGCCCCATTTTTGCAACCAGAGAAATTCATAAATGAGTGTGGCTTGATAACTGCACAGTTTGAATTTTTTTCAGACAGGTATTATAGCCAGCCTGTATATATCGGATGCATCTGTTTCCTCAGTGCTACACCACCTCTTGGATTTAAACATTTTATTTATATCTGAGAAACTCAGCCTTACATGGTGGAGTCTGAAGATTAAAATATCCAAAGGTTTAAAATGAGATTGAAATCAATGAAAAAGAGGCCTTGTTTATATTAGAATAATCTTTACATTTAATTTATAAAGTTAGTGATCTGGAACTGTGAGCACATAAAACACTGTAGTTTTTAGAAGTTGAGTTTCAACTTTGGCAAACTTTCCTTTTAAAAATGTAGGCCGTGGCATTAAAAGTTCTGTCATTCAACATGGCTTTCCTCCATTTCTAAAATTCCTATACTCAAAAAAACAAATGACAGAGTTGTGAAGTACTGTATTATATTCAACAGCTTGGTCTGGTTTATAACATTTTAAGGAAGATTTTTTTTTTTAATTAAAAGTAGAAAAGGTGAAACTCCATTTTTGTGAATTGCGTTGTTTCTTGGAAAAATATTTTGACTATTTTCATCTGCTTCTATTGTTTGATGTACAGCATCCGTCCTCCAGTGTGCTCACTCTGGCAGTGGTTTGCGTTACTTCGTGGAACTTAGAGATGGACCACCAGGTCATTTGAATGTTGTTCTTCTGGGAAAGTTTTCTGTTTTTAGATCCAAAGCTACCTCTGCTTTACCGCAGTGGTATCAGCACATTGTAAATTACATTAAAATACACAACTCACTGTGATCTGTGGGAGCAATATCAAACACAGATGATGTTGTGTTGGTTCCCTCAAACAGCACCGCGCAGGAGGTGCCAGCTGAGTCCTTTGATTAGAAGGTGGTGCCAGAGGAATAGAAAGCTGTCATTAGGAAGTGCTCTCCCACTGCTAGATAAATGCTGAGGCAGAGCCTCTGCTTTGCAGGAACTAAACATCGAGGAAATCAAGATATTTACATTCAGACCCAGTATTCTATCTGTACTCTAGGGTAAGGATGTTATTTCAGTGATATTTCTGAATTTCAAAATGTTTACTAATAAATAATGGGTTTATAGGGCAGCTAATTGGTCATCTGCCATTGTTGAGAAATTATGTTCTGATGGTATGTGAAGGAACTCTGAGAATTAAAAGCCGATTAGAGACTAATGTATTTATTTTTAGAGGTATAGGTTTTAAGTATATTTAAGACAAGTTTTCATGATCTGAATTTTATATATATGCATATATATGTAAATATATGCAACAGTGTATATTCTTCTACTGATAGTCAAACATGAAAACCCAAGTGAGTTACCTAGCAAACTGAGTACCCGACAGGATTTCTATTTGACATAGCACAGATTAACCAAAAATGTATTTATATGCACCTGAGTTTTAATGTTTTTAAACAAAGTTTTCTCCTGCAATGCTTTTCTACACGCAATACTAGAATTATGCTTGGGCTCTTTCCTTTGTTGTTCCCAAGTTACGTAATATGTAGTGAATTTACCCAAATTTCATTTTAACGTTTTATCTTAGAGTGCTTTAGTATGTTGGGGCACTGAAGGTATTCAAACACCCGCTGCCGCAGTGACTGCTGAAAGAGGGAAAAGTCTGAGGGCTTCACGTGTCTTTCCCAGAATGGATCTAAAGAAATGCCTGTGCAACTCTGAGCGCTCTGATGCCTGCTTCCCCACGAGTTGCAGCTCTGGTATGTTGCTTGCTTCCGAGCCTGTGCAGTCAGAGGGCCTATTTGCAGACAGAAGAGCAAGCTTTCACCAAGGATCCTTTAATAAGAGTTAAAATGTTTATGGTAATTGTAACCTTTTAAATGAGTTATGTGAAAAGAGCATCTCATTTTTAAATATCCAGATACTGTCTCTCATCTCCATGTATTTGAGCAGTGCTTTTACCCTCTGCTTCCAAATGCAGTGAACTGCGGCAGTCAGCCTTGTGGGCAGGTCCCGTGCAGTCCCCAGTCCCCAGATGCACTGCCATCTGCAGAGCCGGGGCGGGTCACTGGGGCGGGGAGCCCTTCCCGTGTCAGCTCTCTTCATGGTCGCTGTGTTCTGAGAGTGACATTTTTGAGACAAGAATAAGAGAACTTTGCTTTCCTGAGTGATCACATGTAAAAGCTTTTGCTTTTTGTTTGGAAAAGGTGTGGATAACTCCACTGCCTGGATGGTTACATTTGCTTTCCGTGAAATGCTCAGAAAATGTCAGAACATTCCTTCTCTAATTGTGTGTCCGTGTGTATTGTAATAAACTACTGATGTAAAATAACAGAGTTTGCCTGCTTTGTTTCACCCATGATAGTTTTGTGTCCCTTCTATTGCTGGCATCATCCAATATAATCCATTTGCTCTCTAAAGGCTTGGAAAATCTTGGGTTTTTTTCTAAGCAGCTGAGAAATTTGACTGACTTGGGGGTTCCATTTGATCCTTTTATCTTGGAAGCCAAGGGCGGTTGGAGAAGGCATGCTTTTTTATGGTGTTTATATTTCCATTTATTTAACTCATTTGAGTAGTCGGATTCTTTTAATTAGCAGTAAATATTCTGAAATGATAAAGTAGTGAACTACGTTTTTGTGTTGACTGTACATTTTTACATACGGGATTTGCCATCTTTAAATTTGTAAGTGACACCACCATTTTGAACTATGCAAGCTCCTACTGCCCCTTCTCAAAAAAGACCTGGAAAATCGGTAACCAAGTAGTCCCAAGGAGGGAGAAAGCCCTCAGTTATACCAGAAACAAATATAGGCCTCTTACCAGTGTTATTTTCTCTGAAAACTCTTTCTCCTCTTTTTTTTTTGCCATTTACAGGAATGGCAAGATTAGGCTAGGTGATCAAAAAAGAACCTTTCCAGGCCCAGCTGTGATGCTTAGTAACAGCCAGTGCTTTGTGAATCTCCTGTACTCACAGTTGGCTGTTCACCAGGAACTAACATTGTCCAAACTCCAGTGGCTGGATGCAGGTAGTGTGCTCACTAGCATTTTTAAGGTGTGTGAGCTGAGACCCAAATAGATCTTCGTGCTCCAGTGGCTAAAGTCTTGTGCTGTTTTTTGCAAAGTGCTTCCTCACAGTACCTGTGTGGAAGCCTCTTCCACCAGTAGCCTCAGAGCATTGAAGTGGCTTCTTAGTGCTAACAGAGTGAGAAGATTCACGCACCTCTTTCCAGTAGGATATGGCGTTGGGCAGGGAAGTAAATACTTTTTGAGGACCTTATTTATTTATTAAACATTATTTAAATGGTAGTGACTAAGCCAGCAATGGAGGGAAGTTTGATATTCTCATTAAGATGCTAAATTCCAGAGCTATAATTAGGAAGTAATAAGTGATTAAATTACACACTGGGCTAACATTTTCTTGATTGTAGAATAGTAAGCTGTCAACTCTGATGTAAGCTTTGGCAGGTTGTTGTCAGCCTTGGTTAACTGCAGTGTGTGTGTCTCACCTAGAGTGGTAGTGGAGGGGAGTCCAAGCAGGGGCCACCTAGTCTTCTAGATTAATATTTCAAAATATTAAGTGGTGTGTGGTGGCCCATGCCTGCCATCCCAGTTACTTTAGAGGCCAAGGCAAGAGGATCATGAGTTTAAGGCCAGCTTGGGCAACTTAGTGAGACCCTGTCCTAACATAAAAATAGAAGGGCTGAGGATGTAGCTCAGTGGTAGAGTGCCCCTAGGTTTGATCCCCAGTACCACAAGTAAAACAAAAATAATCAAAACACCGGTATATGGATCTGGTGATGTCAACTGTTTTGCCATGGGAACACATTTCCCAAAAGAATTATGTTGCTATCATTTAGTAAAGAGGATCCTAACACCCAAATGAAGTATTTTAGAAGAAAGGATAGGCATTACGTGAAACAAGATTTTAAGGCAATTCATGAAATTGTGATTTTCCTCTACATTTACTCAAAAGTGGAGGAGTATTTTTCAGGGGCTGAGATTGAGAGTCACAGCAGAATACCACAGCACCCTAGGTTCCGGTCAGAGGCTTATAACTGGGGAGGGAACATGGAAATTCTTCAAAAAGCAAAAGTTCTGGGTTCCGTAACTAAAGGTCATTTGCAGAGCCAGAATTGATCATAGTGAGTTACCCTGTAGAGGTTGATACCATGTGCCCTTGTGACGAAAGGTATGTATTGGTGAGAAATGAATGGAATTAGCTGCATTTTTAAAAAATACTACAATAGAAGGAAATTTTCGGCTGTTTGACATGCAGAAGCAAGCATCACCAGACAAAGTCAGGCTTTCAAAACAAATCAGACCAACAGAAAGTCCTCAATTTTCACAGTCCTGACCTTGGTACTAGTCTGGTTTTCCTTGAGTTCGCAGCTAGCAGAGTGATCTTCCAGAACTTCACATGTGCTCCAGTGATCGCATCAGGCTGCGGGCACAAAGGTCCTTGGTGATGTGGCCCTGCCTGTGGGTGTAGGTTTCGTTCTTGGGCTGCCCTCTGCTCTAGCAGTGTGATCCCTTGTGTTTCCCAGAGCTCAACACTCTGGAAAGCCAGGGACCTTTGCACATGGTGCTGTGGGCACTTCTGCCAAGCTGCCTTCATCTTAGGACCAAGGGAGCTTCCTTGTGCAAATCTGCTAGATGGCGCACACGTGATATGCTCCTTTGGACTCCCCTTGAGACAAGGGGCTCCAGACATGATGGAGAGACCGTCTTCTCTGTGACCTGAGCACAGTGCATGGCAGTAGTGGGCACTTGGTAGCAATTAGAGCAGGAAATTCAAATGCCCTTCTGTGCTGGCTTCCCCTCAGGTTAGCACATACGAACACAATTGTCATGGTTGCTGTAGCCTTCTCACTGTAATAGAAGCACTGGTAACATCTCTTGTTTCTTAAGAATTTTTCAGAGGCCATCTCTGATGCATGTTATATTTAATTCTGGTCAGAAATGTCTGTTCCTGCCTTTCGTTCTGACAGGGAGGCTTCTCAGGGAAACTTCTCAGCAGGGAGGATATTACTAAGATGGTGCCCTGGCCTCCTCACTGTGATCCACTCCAAGGGAGATGGGGGAGAAGGAGTGTTTTTAACCATGTCTTATTTTTTTTACTGCAGTTTCATTGAACTTGTCATATCTTGAACTAAAAGGCTCATTTTCCCAACCTACCCACTCCCACCTATTTTCCGATGTTTTCAAAGAGAGTTCCTGTGGTAACTGCTGAGGCTTTTCAGTTACTTTTTAAAGCAAGTTCCGGCCCGCGGCCCCTCAGTGTGACTCAGTGCTCCAGGCTTGTCTCTTCACGTGGGAAAGACAAGTGAAAGGGGCTGTTCTGCTGAATGCCACGTTTCAGGACCTAAAGGGATAAGAAACTTCACAGGTTTTGTTTGATTTTTTTTGTAGAAGTTTTGCTGCTTTTGTGGAAGCTGTCAGGGGAACATCGTGTAGTTTTGGTCCTCAGTATAAACACACTGCTCAGATATACATTGAAGGCAAGGGCTACAGAGACCACAACCAAGACTATTGTGCAGAAACCTTCCTGAAAAATCTGTGTAGTAAGAATACCTGGAAACGTGGTGCGATTGAGGTGATACGACATGCAAGGCCTTGGTGGATGGGTGGGAGATGTGGATGGTGAGGACAGGGATGCTGTCCGGAGATGTGGGTAGCAGAGTGGTGAGAAATGCAGCTGAGATGGTTCTGCTTCAACTGCCAAGTCAGCCAGTGCTTCAGGCCCCAGGACGACCCCTAGCTGCTCACCACATCTACCCGTTTCCTAGGGAGTGCTTGGAGGAGTTGGTTACACTCGGTCACCCCACATCACTCCTGCCCGCAGGCTCTCGTTCGTAAGTAAACTGTCCTTGTCGTTACCACCAATATCCTCTGTGGGTCCAAAGCCACTTTCAAACCCAGCCTGTCAGCAAGACTTCAGTTTGTCTTTGATTTTCTTTGATCCTTAGTGGGAAACTTCAAACATGTACACAAGTAAACAGTAAATAAACTCCCATCTACACAGACTCAGCAGTGTCAGTCTGTGATGGCTCCGGGCCTTCACTTACCCACCAGCTCATGACTGTCTTCAGCTACTCAACAGTTTATTCTGAGTCACTCAGGCAGCGCATTTGTCTCAGGCAGATGTTATCTCAGCCAGTCGATTCTTGTTTGCAGGAGATACACTTGTACATCTGCTTATTTGTTTTGTTTTTTGAGACAGGGTCTCGCTATATAGTTTAGGCTGGCCTTGAACTCAGAGATCCTCCTACCTCAGCCTCCCAAATGCTAGGATTATAGGTGTGTGCCACCCCACCTGGCTTTTTTGTTTTATAGTGACTATTTTTGTATACTTTTTATTTAGAACATTCTATTTGCCTTTGATATTTGTTTCTAGTGAAATCTAACCAGTTTTGGTTACTTTCTTTTGCTAATCTCTATTTTATTTGTGAAAAATGACCTATAATTTTGTGCTATAATCTATAAAAATTCTTATTGTAAGTACATTAGATAGGATTTTTATATTTCTCTGGGACTCAGGGACATTCTTTTACAACACAAAACAGACATGTTTGGGACATTGAGACCAAATAGGAAGGAAGGGCCAAAAGATCTGCAAAAGAAAAAACTAATACAGGAGAATTACCCTATCAGAGAGGAAAAGTCTGTGTTGTACCAGGGAGAGGCAAAAATGTCATCTCCTTATTGTCAACTATTCATAATGCAGAAACGATAGAACTTGAAAGAAGAAACTTAAAAAATTCCAGTAGTGGTCATTGATTATAATAATTCTATGGAGGCATTGACAGAGTTGACCATCTAAGAATCTATCCTGGAATCAGAAAGCAAAAAATATAAAACATTTATGCACCGTATAAAAACCAAACAATATAGAAATATATAAAAACCAAACAATATAGAAATTGTTCAGAACAAGGGGGTTCAAGGAGTCATTTACAGTTTAGGTGTGATAGGCCAAAGAATTGAAAAATATGGGATAGCAAGACACCAACCAGGATGCTCATCGTTAAAAGTCTTCAACATTGAGTAGATGTTCTGTTAAAATTATACCACCCATAGGAAAGAGGAAAGGCCAGCACGACTGGAAAGGCTGTTGTTTAAGGAAAGACTAATTATGCAAAAAGAATTCAGAGAGAGACTAGGTAATAGTCCAGACTGTAAAATTGTGTCGTGTAGTCAATGTCTTAAGGTACACCATACATAGAAAAATTATTGAGTAAATTTGCTGAAGTTTTTAATATTTTCTGTTATAAAAATTAACGAAATATGCAATTTTTGGTCATCCTATATTTAAATAATTGGACTGGAAAGTGGTCAAACCTGTCAGACGGCTCCCGCCTGCTGCCTCTTTGCGCTTGGCCTCCAGGCCACTGCAGCCTCGACTTTTCTTTCTTGCTTCTATGGGCTGCTCTGTTTCTGTCTCCCGTGCTGAGCCTTCTGTGTCTTCCCAACAGCAGAATTCTTGATGGAGCAGAAAATGGAGATGACTGCTCTGGGGGAGTCCTGGAGAGCAGCCCCGAGGACAGGGCCCTGAATTCAGCTGCTCAGTGACCAGAAGCAGATGGGGGTGGGTGGGTGGCGTCCAGAAAAGAGAGGATGATAGGTTACCAGTTGGAGCTAGTAGACTTTGGGGCTGGGTCAGTACTGATGAATGTGTTAATATGCCCAGGACACAGTTACTAGGGGCACCTTTGTCTTGTGATGACATGAGCTGCCTGGAGCATCCCAACCACTGTTTCAAGACCCCAGTACTTTGTTATTGGAGGGTTACGGGTGCTGACCTCAGCCCACCAGGGTGGCCCGGAGAGGCCTGGATTGTGGCTTTCAGCCGTGGGCTTCAGAGTGGGAGTGCTCTGGATTCCCTGCAGATAAAAAAAAAAAAAAAGCACAAAGGACCAATTTCAAATACACATGGCACACTGGGCTCCCCACAGAGACTGGGAGAGGCCCACCTCAGAGCATGATGCAGCCTGTCCTGGATGGGCTGTGGAGCAGCTGAGCACACGGTGCAGGGTACAGCTCAAAGGGCCTGTGAAGCTGATGAGGGCTGGGAGGATCTAAGTCTTTGCCCTCGGAGCGATGATCTGTTTTGGAAGTGTTCACTGTGGGTCCTGAGAGTCAGAGTCTCACTGTAATTCTATTCTGTACATCAGACCCTATCATTGTTTGAAAAGAATTGGCAAAAAAAAAAAAAAAATTCCTATTGGATTAGAAATCCATTTGCATTATTACAGGAAATGTCAGCAAGACATCCCAAGAAATGTGTCTGCAGAAATGAGAAAAAGTTGGATTCCTTAAATATAAACTCAACTGTTGACATTTTTGATAGGCTGTAAAAATGGTTTTCTTTTTTTGTTTCAACATGTGCAGAGTTTCTCATTGATGGTGAATACTAAGAATGTGAAGATATTGTCATAGAAAAGTTTTGATCAGGATTTGAAGACAGGCACTTGAAGCATTAAGCCTAATACTAAAAAGGACTATCAGGTTCCTCATTTAACATTTTCTGCTTATTTGATTTTTCATGCCCATTAATATTTGTTTTATGTAGTTGGGTGCACTGGTATTCATTGCATATATATTTATGATTATTATCTCTTCCTCCTGGATTGTTCCCTTACAAGGATGTCGTGATCTTGTCTCTTTCAATCAGTATTGCCTTGAAATTCACTTTATCTGCAAATAGAATAGCTCCCCTTGCTTTTTTTCTGGGTTCCTACTGCATGGAGTATTATTTTCCATCCTTTGACTTTCAGTCTATGAACTTCTTTTTTAATTAAATGTGTTTCTTGTATGCAACATATTGTTGGATTTTGCTTCTTAATCCATTCTGCCAGTCTGTGTATTTTGATTGGTGAGTTAAGACCATTAATATTGATGGTTATAACATATATATTGATTTATCCTTATTTTATTTTCCTGTTGTTGGCTCCTCCTCTTTTGTCCCCTCCTTCTGTTTAATAGTTTGCCTTGCCTGGTGGATTCCTTCTGTTGGGGTTCATGGAGTTGTAGTCCTTATTGTCTCTTTCTAGAATGTCCTTCCAAACATTTTGTAGTGCTGGTTTGGTGGTCATAAATTTCCTCAGATGTTCGTTGTCATGGAAGTATCTCACTTCTCCCATCAGTTTTGAAAGATAGTTTTGTGGGGTACATCAATCTGGGTTGAAGGTTGTTTACCTTTAGGACTTGAAATACTTCACTCCAAGCTTCCTTGAGGGTTTGTGCTGAGAAGTCAACTGTGACTCTGATGGGCTTTCCTTTATAGGTGATTTGTTTCTTTTCCCTAACAACTTTTAATATTCTATTTTTGTGTTAAAGTTCTAGAATCTTGACTATGATATGCTTGGCTATAGATTTTTTTAATCATGGTTAATTGGAGTTCTATATGTCTCACTTAATGTATGTCAATTTCTTATTCTGTACAGGGAAGTTTTCTGCCATGATGTCTGTGAACAGTTTTTTCTTTTATATCATTTGTGCTATCTCCTGTTTTTTCATCGATTCCAGTCAGTCTAAAGTTATTCTTGTTTGCCTCACCTAGCAGCTGCTGTATTGATTTCTCATAGTTCTCTGATATTTTTAAGAACTCTTTCTTTTCTTGATTGCTAACTGCAAGCCTGTCTTCTATATCTGAGATCTCGTCTTCACGTTGGCTAATCTGCTGCAGATACTTCCAGTGGAATTTTTATTCTCCCATATATCTGCTTAACTCTGCCTTATGGATTCCATTTCTTCTCTATGTTGAGCATTCATGACTTCCATGATTTTCTTAAGCTCCTCTATTTTTTTTGCCTGTATCTGTTCTAGAATCATTAACCATGGTTTTCATTGTGGACACCATCTCTGCAGTTACCTGAGAAATTATTTCTGATTTGACTTTTTCTAAAGCCTCATTTGATTTCTTTGTTGTTACCACTTCAGAGAGGACAGGTGGGTAGCTTCCAGATTATCCCACCTCATTGTGCCCTGGGTTTGCTTTGGTGAACTAGATGTCTGGGGTTGCATCACTTTTCTTTGCTTTTTTTTTTTTTAGTTTAATTTCTGGGGTGATGTTTGTAAATTACCTGTGATGGGTTGCTTTGTTGCTAGCATTTAGAACCCTTAGGAAATGACTACTTTTTCAAGGTATATTCCAGGTATAGCTGGTTTTTAGCTTTTGAGTCTGTTGCAAGATCCTACTTCCTCAGTTTGTTGAGGATGAGAAGTTGCTGCCTATTTGTCCCAGGCCCTGGTTCTTTAGCACTGCGTCAGTCTTTTCTGTGACCCTTGGTCAATCTCAGTTTGGAATACCAGAAAGAACAGCTGTTTAGAACAATTATGTCACTTTTGACTATAGCCATACCATCAACAATGACAATAGAATCAAACACAGCCTAGAAAATGACAAACTGGAATAACCATTAATTTACCACCTTTAGCCATATGAATTAGATTTGTGGTATACAACAAAATCTAAAACAAATCAGAAAATTATATGTCCTTAATATGTCAATTTTGTCCACAGGGGTTAAAATTTAAAATGGATTATGGAAAAAATAGAGAAGTGGAAGAAGAGGAAGAGATTAGAAGTAAGGCTGGAGAAAAAAGGAGGATCATGCTACTTTGAGAAACTGGTGCAGAAGCCTGGAGGGAAAGAGAGAAAGAAGAGATAAAAAGAACAGAACCACAACTGCAGAGAAGCTAGAAATCACATTCATACCATATAAAAACAAGATTAAACAATGAAGAAGAAGAAAAAAAAACACAACCACCAACACCACAACAAAAAACAAATGAGAGAAAAAGGAAAAAGTCCACTTCCTGGTTTGTCTCTGCTGTTACTGGTAGACAATGTGTGGAGACAGAGTCCTGATCCATGCTGATCTATCCCAGCAAGCCAGGAGTAGCTTTTTGGCAGGGTAGTGGATAATCTCAGTGAGCCTGCACCTTCTAGCCAAGACCAGACTCATTCAGCCTGCAGCAGTCAGTGCATCTTCTGTGGGTCCGAGCCCAGGTGGGAGCTGCTAGATGGAGCCTGAAAGCACCCTGAGTTCTGATCTCAGTTGGGACCTCTCCAAGATGGCCCCCAGCCAATCACTTTCTGACATGGGACTACTGAGCCCTCAGCACTCACTACCACCCAGGAAGTCCTTCACATCCACTGCTCCCCTGCACTGCTGGTTCTCTGGAGGGCTCTGGGGTCACCAGCAGTCACCGTGTGTCCACAGGTTTGGACCACTCCTCCTGGCACAGTGAGTCCTATCTCAGGGAGAAGGCACCACCGACTACCTCCTTCTTAATTAACGTTTCTCTCTTCACATTCTCTGTGGGCTTCAATTCATGCTTCAGATCCTCCTTGGGTCCAGGGGACCCACTTCCCCTCTTTTCCTTGTCTTCCTCATGTTGCTATATTCCAGTGTCTGGATATCAACTCTTAAGAGAGACTCTTTCTCTGTTCTTTACCACTCCTCCATCTTGATGCTCAACCTCATTTAACATTTTAAAAGGACTTATTTCAAAGTTTCATACAAACCCATATCTTCCCTGAGACTGTATTTTATTTTTTATCACTATATAATGCAAAGAAAATGTAGGAACCCCCCAACCACATAAATATCCTGTTTTGCTTGCCCCAGGGAACCATTCAGAAGTTTCTGTTTGCCATGGTAGTGGAAGGAGGAAGAGGCCTTGGCCTGATGGCTCAGGACTGGAAGATGGCAAGGGGTGGGGAAAAGGTGAGGACCTTTACCCCAGACTAAGGAGGAAGTCAGGTCCAGTTAGGAGGACTTGATAGCCTGGGCGAATGGGAAAGAGTCAAAGTGTAGAGCTGGCCCTGGAAAGCTGAGAGAGCAGATGGGGAGATGGCAAGATGGCATTTTTTTATTCCTCATGTGCTGATTTTCCATTCGCCCATTCACTTTGCTTCACCCTAGGTATCAGGACTCTGTGTGTGTGTGTGTGTGTGTGTGTGTGTGTGTGTGTGTGTGCGTGTGTGCGTGTGTGTGTGTGTGAGTGTGAGAGAGAGAGAGACAAATGATGGAAAAACAACCTATTCTAGGAAACTGAATAGTCCAGAACGTGGGCATAGCTTCAGGTGTGGCTTCATCCAGGAGCTCTGTATCTCTCAGCTCTTCATGTTACTGACTTTCTTCTCAGTCTTCATATGCTGCTCATGAGACGTGAAAAACAACAACAGGCAGGCGGAAGGGCAGATGGGAGACATTTGGGGGAGAGGGAACCAGATCACCAGGACTCCCAGAGAAAAGTGTGAGATCGCTTTTGGGCTTGAGCCTTCCTGGTCCCATTTTACAGGTGAGCGGAGTGAGACTTGGAACAGCAAGGGACTTTAATAACTGACTGGTCTCCTGACGTTCTAGTTCTCAGTTTAGTCAGTATTCCCTGTGGAAGTAAAGGTATTTTTTTCTTTTAAATGGCTTTTAATTAGCTGGACAAATTGACTTTTGAGAAAGCCAATGTGCAGCTTATAGATGACTGCTCTTCGAATCCCCCTGAAGGAGTTTCACTCTACATCCCCACACCTGGTCCCTCTTGAACCTGCTTCCAACACATGCTGCTCTATTGGCTACCACTGTGGGGCCAAAGCCACTCTCAGAGCCAGCCTGTCGGCAGGACTTCACATAGGTTCCAACATCCTCTTGCATTTTCTTGTACTCTTCTTGGTGGGAAATTTCAAACACGTACAAAAGTAAACCCTAAATAAACTCCCATTTGCACAGCAGCAGTGTCCACTCTGTGACAGCCCTGTGTGTTTCCGCACCCACTAGCTCCCGTACACAGACTCATGGTGCTCTGTAATCCTGTTGGACGGCTCCCGCCTGCTGCCTCGCTGTGCTTGGCCTCCAGGCCACTGCAGCCTCCGACTTTTCTTTCCTGCTACCTATGGGCTGCTCTGTTTCTGTCTCCCGTGCTGAGCCCTCTGTGTCTTCCCAGCTCTGCTCAGGACCCCAGGCTCAGGCCACGCACCTCTGTCTGCGCTGCACGTAACTTAATCCCTGAATGTGCATCTGAGCACCATCCAGACACAATTTCTAAACTCATCTTCAGCCCGGCTCTCCCTCTGCAATGCTCAACTTCAAGATCTAGCTGACATCTTCCTGACATCCACCCTGACATCTTCCCTAGGCTGTCAATAGTCACCTCAAGCTGAAGGCACCAGAAACAGCTCTCCTCCTCCTAGGGACTTCCTCTTCCCACAGGCTCCTTACAAAGCTGACTTCAGGACAATTACCTTCTCCCCCTCTTCTGTCCCAGAATGGGGGTGCTCACACCTCCAGGGCTCCGAAGTTTCCCCAAGGTGAAGAGGACACCACAGCAAACACTGCTGTGCCCTCGGAGTTGTGTAACCCCCCCCCCCACGTCTGCTTAGAAAAGTTTGATTTCAAGTGCCAAAGAAGGCAAAACATCTTAAAATGAAGTCGAGCTATCTTTGGGTTGGATGCAAAACCGCCCATGGGTATATCACATCAGAGACGATGTGTGATTTCTTCCAGTCCTTCAACTCAGAAAAAGATGAACAGATTTAACTGATGAATTCTATAAATAAATAAATAAAATATGCTTTGAGCTTGAAACCAAGTAGAGAAGTTTCTGGTAAGAGCTGGGGGGATTGGAAGCAGTGGTGTGGTAGTGAAGGAAACAATGGGGGAGGGGGGTGGATTATTTTTCTTCTAGTGAAGACAAAGTTATGACAGTACCACTATTTTAGCTATAAGCATTTTCTTCTGGGAAAAATAAGATGACTAAAGGTTATAGAAACAAGGATAGTTTAGAGGAAAATACATGAATGGGGTTATAAAATTAAATCATGGGGAGTTTTCTTCAGAATTGAAAATCAGGATGCAAGTCTTGGTATTCCTTTTCAATGTGTCTTTTCAATAGCAGAGAGCGGAACTCGGGGACAGCATGGCTGAGGAGACTCAGGTGCAGACCCTTGCTTGGCCCTCTTCCCTGAGCTCCTTCCCCACCAGCCTCAGCCTCGAGCACCTCGGATGCGGATGTCCCTGAGGTCACACAATCTTCCACGCTGGTGTCCTGAATGGCTCCAGCTCGCCTCCCCTCTGGGATACATATGAGCTTTCACTTCTTATATAATAAGGTTTTCTAGCTAGTAGCAAAATGTCCTTCTCAAGTCAGCCAGTGTAAGACAAGCAACTTATTAAATTAATTTTGTTGCATAAGTACCCCTCCAGCCCCACTCTTTGGAGTGAAAGTTCATTCTTCTCCTTCTCTTTGTCTTTTGTAGAAAAGAAATTTAATGTGTTACTGTGGTGCAGAAAATCAATGCTTTGAAATCAATGGTAATTTTTCAGGCTGTTTAAAATTATTCAGATGGCTAGCCAAGCCTGCTGCTTGCAGAAAAACACAGAGCTGTTGCAGAGGAAAACTTTTAAGTTTGAAACATCCCCACTAGTCTGTGTGTTCAGCTTTGCTTCTCAGAACGTGAATGCTGATCCTGCCGCACTCCGAGATTGGTTTAACCCTGAATGGTGCCTGAAGCACCAGTGTATGTCTGTATAAAGCTGAATTCGCCATCACCTTGCCCGACAAGCTTGCAGAGGTCACTGTGTGTCAGGGCTAAGGTGCAGCAGGGTAGGCAGCCGGAGCACATCGCACAGATGAGTAGTAACTGACACGAGAGGAAGAGAGAAATGAACGGGGCAAGTGTCTGTGGAGGTCCACGGGAGGCTGAGGTGGCCTCGGGTGGGTTGCGGGCCCCGCTTCCGAGAAGGGCTGTGATTCTCAGCAAGCACAAATGGCGTACCCGTGGGGCTGCCCCGCCAGCAGCTCTGGGAAGTGCTTACACTCTTTGTGCAGGGAAGGGCACCAGGACCGAGGGTTTAAGTGACTCATTCAAGCTCACACAGCCAGGAGAAGGTGGCACTGAGCCCCCGTTTCTGGCTGTACAAGGTCCTGCAGCAGCATTTGTGGTGTGGAGAGTTGGGGTGGGGAGTACTCAGCTCACTTCTGTTTTGCTAGTGGATGGAGAGTACTCGTGGAGAGTACTTGTGGCCTCAGGAGCAAAGGTGTGAGCCCAGTCCAGTTAAGTGCTGCAGGTCAGGGCCTAATCTTAAAAAAAAAAGAAGACACAGTTCTTCTAGAATTTACCCCAAGGTTGAGAAGTTACATTGGCCAGTGTGAAAACCCTGAAAGATGTTTGCATCAACTTGTAGGCAGAAAAAAATACCAATTCTCATCACCAACTCTACTGTTCCTTCTTCTAAGAGGCCTGAGTTCTTCTGATGTGAAAGTTAAACCCTTGTCCTGAACACCAACGCCAGGCAGTGCTGGGCCTGCTCTTCCATGAGCCTCAGACTGGAAGCCATTAGACAGGGACCCCTGTTGTCCGCCTGGCCCTGGCCCAGCATCACTTCCATCAGTGGGGTGGCTCCAAGCACTGGCCACCCATACAAGGTCTCTGAGAACCAGAGAGAACGCCTCCCCCGGGCATGCAGGATTCAAGGGTACAGAGCTTGCCCAGCCCGGGGAGAGCAGCTCTCGGCCCTGCCTGCGTCCTCAGCAGCGCCCAGCTGGACACCAAGCCGAGCGAGCCTGCCGGCCTCACAGCTGTCCTGGGAGTGAGCCAACACCTTGCTTCTTCGGGAAGAAGCGTTTCCCCAAAGCAGTGCTCCAGTCATCCCAGCTGAGTTTGGGTTGGACAGCGAATCTCAAGATGCTTAGTTCTGGTGCCCACTCCAGACAGTGCGTTTGGAGGGTTGGAGGCAAGGGAGATGAGCACACAGATAGGAAAGAGCTGGGTTTGAGCCACATACAGTCGCAGCCCAGCTAGTCAGCTGTAAACCACCCCAGGGGGGAGGATCTGTGCAGGTCACCATAAACACTGTCACCAGACACGACCTAGACAAATGCTGCTCAGATCAATTATCAAAAGTAGGTGAGATGCCCCAGAAACCCTTGACGTGCTCCAACGCAGCCAGTCCAGTGAGGCCATCGTGATTGCAGTTGCTGCTTGATCTTCTGCAGAAAACCGGTCTCTGCCTGCCATCTTTCCGAGACAGCCCTTCTCACACCACAGGTGCGGCCCGCTCTGTCAGCGGAGATGCTCTAGAGGAGCTGTAAATTGAATTTTAGGAAAGCCAATAATTTGTAGTGTATTCGGAGAGAACTCAGTAATTTGTACATCACAGTAATTATAGAATATTACTGAGGAGGGACTTTCTTGGCAAACTCCTAAACTAAGATCTTACCTGGAGGCTATCAGTGAGTTCCAAACATCCCTGTTTCCAGGCAGAATTTTTCTGAAATCAGAGTCCAGAGCCTCTACCTAATTAGTACTCAAAACATTCTATTACCCAACAAATTTCTGAATCTGGCAGCAGTTTTTTGGATGAGTTTGGAATCAGGCTGTTGGTGCACACCTGTTCCCAGAAGTACAGAGCGACTTTTGTACATGTTCTACTCCTATGGAATAATTTTGGTCAGGAGTTGTCCTTATTCTGGGCACCTAGCAAGTTACTAGACGCTTTCCTGTGCATCTGTAAAGGTGACGGTGAAAGGACGCCAGACAGGAAGCTGTTTGCTACTTCTAAGTGTAGTGACCAACCTACATTTGTGAGGCAGGATTGCATGCTCAGGCCCAGCCCACTCTTTCATTAAAGCAAAGTTTTTTTTTTTTCTTTTTGTTTGTTATTTTGACACAGGGTCTCCCTGTGTAGTTCAGGCTGGCCTTGAACTTTCTATCTAGGCTGGCCTCAAATTCCCAGTAATCCTCCTGTCTCAGCCTCTGGAGTGCTGGGATTATAGGTGTGTATTGCTACACCCAGCAGATAATGCCAAATTGTATACCATGCAGCATTGGGTGCCTCAGAACCAACCCAAATTTCCTAGAAGAGTATGGTTCAGGCTCCAAGTCTATATGCACTTTGGCCCAGTCTCTGAGGTTGAGGTCACAAGGCCCAGGCCTCCTCCCCACTTTACTTCTTCCTCGAATATTCAGCAACACCAAGGGTTTCCTCTCTTGTCATCATCTCTGCTGGGAGTTGTCGCTAAGTGCTGGTGGGCTGCTAAAACTTGGACATCACAGTGGATCCTAAAAGACAATTAACTACACAAACACCGTGGAGGCTGGTTCTCTTACGAGATCTCAGCAGAGTGGGGAAAGAGGTGCTTCGTTTACTGGCAGTCAAATGCTTTTGGGGACAGAGGCACCTGGCCTCTCCGCTGGAACTTCAGGACCGCTGCTTCTCTGCCTTCTGGGAAAGTACTTGGTCATAAGAACTGCCCAACAGCTGCCATCAAGGGGCCAGGAGTGTGGGGGTGAGTCACAGACCCTCCAAGGATAGCTGGCCTCCCTGCCTACCTCTCTGAGGAAAGAACCAAGACTCTAGGCTTTTCTAAATCTTTCAAGGTGAGCTATGGGACCAGGGCTGGTCTCTAACCCCTGTTCAATTCAGGAAACATCGTTCTCTTGTGCACCTCAGGTATTTCCCCTTTCTGTCGCTTCCTCTCCAGTACAAAAGAAGGGCGATGTGGCCCTGCCCTGCTGGCCATGTTTGCAAAATGAGTTGTGAGTGAGGCCCTTGCCCTCCCTGCCCAGAACACTAACACGAACGCTTCAGTTATCCAAACACGCAGAAAGCAAACCTGGCTAAGCTAAGCTGGCTCCACTGGTATCTTTTAAACAACCCCATGGCATACAGCGTTTCCTTTGCCGATACACATGGTACACTGTTTTATTTTTGATGATTTTGGAGACTTAAAAATGTCAAAGAAATTCTGGCTGTAAATGTCCTCGTAGTGAGCGTCATTTTTTTTTTCTTTTTTCTTTTTCTTTTTCTTTTCTTTTATTTTTTATTTTAGAAACATAAAAGTACAAAAACATATTGACAAACAGACACCCATTATCATAGAAAATAGTACAATCACAACTAATCTATAGACAAGGTGATATGGTCTCAACAGTAGTTGTTGCTTTATCCATTGATATCTTCGAATTGTAGATGTATGGACCAATATACAGACATGCAAATTTAGTCAGACAGTTGATCCTCT
>PVLD010014018.1:0-52500 GCA_004027595.1 Dinomys branickii | reverse complement strand
TGGATGGATAAAGGAAGGAAAGTTGGGGGCCAAAGTTGTAGAGGACAGTGAGACTTGTTGGATATTTGCATATGAGGAGGCAAGGCATGGAGAAAAGTGATGATGACTGTGAAATTCATAGTTTTGGATAAGCACTTCTGAACCATCTGCTGATGTCCAGTTGGCAGGTGAAAGCAGGAAAGCCCATTATGGACCTTGCCCTGCTGGTGAATATGGAGAAGCCTGCCCTGCATCTAGTTTCCCTTCTACTCAGGGATCCCATTTAAGCTAATAAACTTCATGACTGCTGCCTAGTTCATGTCACGGCTTTGGCTGTGAAGGGAAAGTTTATTGAATTGAAAGTTATTTTCCTGAAGTGTAGTCACTACAGATTCACACCTGAGAAATCTCCTTTTGACAGCATGCTATGAAATGAAAGCTTCTATGCAGGCCTGGAGAGATGGTAACGTACGAAGACAGTGAGAAAGAAGACTGTTTTGCTGAATGGTCTGGTTCAAGTGAACTCTTAATCCATGCTGACAGTCTCAGTAAAATTACTTTCTCTACTCTTCCAGGGTCATAATATTGAAATTAATTCATGGTTAGTCAGATAGCAGTCATTTGAACAGCCATATTTTTTAAAAAGAAAACCTAACTACTTTGTACATGGAAACATAATCTTAAATAGCTGAAGGAATTATCATCTTACATTAGGAACAAATCAGATTGAGAACTAGGCATGAAGTCATTAATTCTCTCATTGAAAGGAAGGAAAGTTAGAGACAAAAATGATGTAGTGTTTTGGAAGTTGGGATATCTGAGTATTTCTTGGTCATTTGTTCACTCTAAGAAATTGATTACTTTGCCTGAAGGAAAGGGGCTTTTCAAGATCTGGATTTGCAAACAATGATAGTCACGTTCTTAGAAGTACTTTACTCTGTATAAGCTAATCACTCCCTTACTCCAAATTGGAGCACACATTTTGAACAATAAAATTCATTGTTCTTAAAACATATGCATTCAAGCTCTTAAACATGCAATGAAGTTCAAACTTCTTGGCTGTGCTTTCCCCAGTACAAAGGATTCTCATTTCTTGCATCTCAATGACATTTTCCTGATCTACTTTAAAATGTTTTTTCTGGAGCACAGTGCAGAATTATACATACAGTGATTCACAGGACTGGGCTATTTTCTTCTGGATGAGGTAAAATAAATAAGTAGAAGTGACTATCTCTAGTGTCACTCACTGGAGAAAATTCTGCCTGAGATTAAGGTAGAATGAAGTTAGATTATCCATGGTTAGGAGTCAAGACCAGTGGACCATGCTGGTCTCTGTCTCTGCCAAAATGAATGGTTATTCCTTTTGTCATCATTTCAGTACTGGATACCCAGTGATGGAGACTGGCTGATATCAGCTACATGGGGCATTTTGTGAATTGGGGATTTAATCCCTCTTCAATGATACATATCTTTTGGGCATTAATAGGTGATACCAAGATTTTCATATTTTCTGCTAACTCCCATAGATCTGCTTCCTCCTTCACCCTCCTTGCCTCCAGCATTCCAAACTTTTTTTATACAGGCTTCTGGCCAGTTAGATCACTTGACACTGATCGTGAATTTACACATATTCTAGTCCAACAGCCTTTCTCTTGCAACACACAGTAAATGATCACTTTCCTGGGCCAGTCTGCTCGAAATTACTCATCAGGAAGATTTTCCTTTACAACGCTATGGTCAACCTTGAGTAAGACTGTAATACAAGTATAGTCTATTTTTACATTGCATCCACACCTCTAAGCAAAGCTAAGGTTTTCTCTCCTCTGGCACTTGGCTGTTGGAACTCCCTTCTAGGGCCATATGTGTGAGCAAGAGGGCATCAGCCTGGTGCAACTGCAGAGAATGACATGGAGCCCTGAGAAGGTTTCTCATGCAGTTTGCTCGTTCCCTCTTACCTTGCTCATGCTTAGCCACAGATGTGCCATATTTACCTTTTATTGTGGCCTGTGCAATACCTGCTCAGTCTTAGGTCTCTCTCTGGGCAGGACCAGATCAATTGCAGATTTATGAACCCCTGGTTTTCCATGGCCAGTTGCTTTGTATGTACCAATATTCAGAAGGAAAATATGACTGTATAATTCTCAGTGTACAATTACTCACTGATAACAGCACAATTTTTCTCCAGGAGGCCAGATGCTTGAATTGTAATTCTCCCATTAGCACATATCTGAAAAGTCTATAAGTAGCATATTTTCTCACTGTTGGTAAATACATTATCATGTGCAGCTGCTTTTTAAAGATTAAGTGGCAGGGCTGCTTGCCCCAGACTGTGGACTACAACAGTTTTAATTTTTAACAATGAAATCTGTTTAAAGTATAGACATGGACCTGTCACCTAAAATTAATGATGATTTTTCCCCGAATTTTCTTGTGGAATTATATTTATGCATTTATCATTTTAAAGAAAATAATTATAGGAATATTTTATAGGAATATTTAGACATGATCTTTCTCATATCATATAGCAAACTCCTTCCTTTCCCAAATATTAATGATTCTTATAATATTGCTTTGTACCAATCCCACACATATTTACAAAGTCTTTTCTACAAATATGTATAAACATAATTTTTTTCTATTTTCTTGCTTTTGAAAATTTTATATAAATTGAATTATAGCACATATAATATTTTCTGACTTATTTTTGCTAAAAATCACAAGACCCTCAAAATATTTGATGCATAATCCACTTGCCTTTTGTGATTCTAGTCAGCTCTTATCTGCTGAAATGGGAAGTGTCCGTAAAGCAGCAGCCCTCTGTGGGCCCTGAGAGGAGCTAAGTAACAGACCTGACCTCTGTGGCCCTTGGTAGGAGTCTTCATTCAGTCTCGCCCTTCTCACTTCATCATCTTGAAAGCATTGCGTTTCAGGGCTCAGGAAATGACACTCCACATCACGGTACCTTGACACGTTGCACTACAAAGCTGGCCTGTCTATTCCCCTTTTGCTCCCTTCCCCTGTGCTCTTTCTCCCCAGTCTTCGTCCTGTCCAGAAGCACAGGAAGGTGCTTTCCCTGAAGTTCCCTTTACCTGATGAAGGGAAATTCCTCCAGAAGAAATGTAGCCATTGTGGACGCTGTAGCCCACATTAACCAGAGGATATCATTGCAGGTTTTCCTCTTGCAGGAAAAACCAAATCAGCGCAAATCAAACCAAACCAAAACAAAACTGAAAGTCAAACACTATATCCAAAGCCCAAGTGAACAGGTCACTGTCTGTTCTTCAGGCCCATTCAGCTCCCTAAATACCATGTGCAGTTCCTCTATAGTTTTCCGTCCAACTCTGTTTCCCTCTTTCCTATAAAGACAGGCATGTGACCTCCCAAACCTCACAGGGTTATGGAGACCTAGTGTTTCATCCTTGTGATATCTGTGTTTGTGCCTGTCATAAAAGTCTACTTGTTTTCTCCGGTTGATCTTTGCACTGACAATTTATTTCTCAGAGTCAAATATCAGACCTCTAAAGGGCATAGACAGGTTTTTTCTCCCCATTGCATCATTTACTTCACTATCTCTTCTGGAACCCATGGGGCTGATCCCATAAATACATTTATGTCCACAGAAAGGCCAGAGCTCCAAGACACCCTCACCCATCAACCTGAAACACATATATACTTTTTGTTTCAATTTTTATTTTTGTACAGATTTGAATACAAAATGATTACGTTCCTTGCAGGGAGTTGGTACATGTACATAACACATATTAATTAATTTAATCCCCTTCCTGCCATACATTGTCCCCCTTCTCTTTTGTAAAAGACCTACTTCCCTGTTTTCTACTATCTTTAATTTTGCTCTTTATTTCTATTTTCGGCTTCTCATGTAAGAGAAATCAAGTAACATTGAGGCTAGGTTGTCTGATGTATTTCACTTAACATTATGGTCTCAGAGTGCATCCATCTTCCTGAAAAATGATTCAAGCTTATCCTTCTGCAGTGTATAAACTCCACAAGATCTTTACCCGTTCATTTATTGGTGCACATGTATGCTGCTTCCAGGATTTGGCTAGTATTATTTAGTCTTCCTTAAACATAGATATGTATGTGTCACTGCAATATGATGTCTTTAACTCTTGGGAAAATACCTAGAAGAGGAATAGGTGAGTCACATTGGGTATCTTGTTTTATATTTTGAGGAATCACCATACTGATTTTCATGATAATTGTTTGAGTTTACATTCCCACTGACAATATAGAAAAGTTCCTTTTTCCTTATAGCCCGTCCATCATTTGTTATTGTTTGATTTATTAATGATAATCATTCTGTCTAGAATAAGATGAAATATCAGCATTGTTTCTAATTTGCTACCCAGCAATGTTGAATATTTTTTCAGATATTGATTGCTTGCATGTACTTCTCAGATTTGTCTATTCATTGCCATTGTCTATTTTTTACTGTGTCCTTTATTTTGGAGAATCTTTTTTAAATTTTTAAAAATATATTCTAGATAGCAGTCCTGTCTGAGGAATAGCCAGTAAGTTACCTTTCTGTAACTTGTCTATTCTGTCAGTTGGTTGTTTCCTTTGTTGTGCAGAACACTTCAAATTCAATATGATTCCTTTTACTGATTCTTGGTGTTATTTCTTGTGCAGCTGTCTGTTCAGAATGTCCTTGCCTACACTTCTGCTCAAGAGTTTCACCTATTTTATCTTCCAGTATATGAAATTTTTCTGTTTTAATATTTAGATTTTTATTTATTTTGATTTTAGCTTATTACATTGTTGGATTTATGAATTTAGACTTATTCATTGATTCTTCCTCACATGGATAGCTATTTTCCCAGTACAGTTTATTAAAGAGGCTCTTTCTTTCAGTGTATGTTTTTGTCCCCTTTCATTAAAGATCATGGAGTGGAATGTGCATGCACTTGCTTCTGTATCCTGTGTTCTGTTCCATTGATCCCCACGCCTGCTTTGCACCAGTCTCATGCTCTTTGTATCAATGTAGCTTTGTAATATAATTTGAAATATAGGATTGTGATGTTTTATGCTTTTCTCTTGTTGCCCAGAATTGCCTGTGCTATTCTTGTGGGATTGTTTTCTCTAGTTTTATCATGAATACTATTGATAATTGGGATTGTGTGAAATTTGTGTATCAGTTTTAAAAGTGCAGATATTTTGCCTACACTGGTTCTTCCTATCCAGAAACAGGGGCTATCTTTCTATTTCCTGAGGTCTTCTTCAATCTCCATACAATATTTTTCATTGTAGAAGTCTTTCTTTCTTGGTTAGGTTAATTCCTAAGTGCTTAGGGCTAGATGTATAGCTCAGTGGCACAAGAGCCTGCTTGGCAAGTGCAAGGTCCTGAGTTTGATTCCTAGCACTAAAAAACAAAAAACCCTCAAAAAAGCAAGCCAAAAAATGCCTAAGTGCCTAATTTTTATGTGTATATTCTGTAGAGCAATACTTGTCAGTTTTTAATATCTATATAAACCACATTTGGCACGTGGTCCTTCCCCTTTTCAAAACCAGCAATTAAGCACATTTGTTAATATGATTCAAATCTCATGCCAGGAAGAGCTTGTGGCTATTGATAACTCATCTGATTGGGTCAGAGTAGCTAGAAGCCAATGTTCCTATCTCAGAGGAAGATGATTTGGAATCTTAATTATTTCTGAAAGAACTTCAACACGGGGCCTAGACTACTGTTTGGTTCAATAACAGCATGAAAGTGTGTATATCCAGGCACCACAAATCTTAGGGACTACGTTAAAGTTTCATATTATGTATTTTCTGCAGTTAGAGTGGGTTTCCATTTAGTGGAGCAATCAGTCTTGCCTCTGAAACTTCTGTCTTTAACTATGAGCAGTCTGTAAAGGTATGATCAAGGAGGATGTGGGCTTTCACATCCCTATGTTTCCTATTTTGTATGAAGAACTTGAGCTTCGGTAGTGTTTGGTAACCGTGATGGTTCTGGGAAATTCTTCTCCCAGATACCAAGGGATAACCGTATTTGCTCTGTCTATTTCTTACCAACTGCTTAATATTCACATTGTGTTTTATAAGCTACATTCTATTGATTCAAGATGATATGCTGAGGAAAGCGATGGTGTTCAAGAAACTCAAGAGTTTACCTTCTGCAAATAAAAAGAGGAGAGGGTTGGGTGATCCAAGAGCTCACTTGCTTTAATAGACAAACAAAAACCAATAACAGTAATACATCCTATGAAGAGAAGTCAGGATATAGAAAGGATGATGGAGTGCATATCTGGGGGTATTTTAGCTAAAGCACTTCTGCAGGAGCAATATCAAACCAAGACACTGAAAGAATGAGAGAACAGACTAGAAATTAGTCCCAATATTTATGCAAAAGCTATAAGTACGCTCTTCTTCAAGTCAGCGAGGAGTCCAAAGCAGCTGGAATAAATAAACAAAGAGATAAATCTGTGCCAGGAGGTAGAGTGAGGTTGAGGCAAGTGATATAGAAACGTGCACCTCAGTGTGCCTGGCAGCGTCAGCATCTCTGGAGCATGCTAGAGAGGTAGAAGCTTGGACCTCGCCCCACACCTGCAGAGTTAGATCTTCATCATAACCATATGATCAAGTGATGCATTTCCACATTAAAATTTCAAAATCACTAAGCACAAATAAAAACCTTGTATGGTATTTGATTTTTATGGGTATGGGTAAAATTCTGATGGTTTGAGAAGGCGCTGATGAGAGCTGAATTAAATTCATTCCTTCTGAATAGAGGTTAGACCCTGGGAAGGGGGCACAAGAGTCAAGGAACAAGAGGTTGCTGCTGTTGTGTAGGAAGCAGGTGAGAAGCGGTGATGGATCTGTGATTTCTGTTGTCCCACTTGGAAGACAGGGGTAAGTTACTGCTACCTGGAGTGGACATGTTTGGATGGGTCATTAGGAAAACAACCTGTACATCTCATCCTTAAAAGAAAATGATGGCTGTCTCTCCCCAGTTTTCAAATGAATGTTTATTTTTTGGCTTTGTAAAACTTTAGCACCTGCTCTTCTGTGCTAATTAGAATTTTCATGTGGAGGAAAGAGCTGCTTGGTACTTAATTAAGAAGATAACTGAAGGGATGATGGAGCAATTTCAAAAGAATTGTAGAACAAATATTTATGAAATTCTGAAAGTAAGAAATACTTCTACAGATGCAAGTGAGAAATCAAACAGATAGAAGAAGATTTTGCAAATTTTAATAATAAAAGTAGTAAAATCATTCATATATGGGACAAACAGAGTTTGTCTGGACAAACAGAGTTAAATACAGTGATGGACAGTGGTAGTCATCATCTAATTATAACATGTTACCTATGATAACAATGCAACAATGAAAGAGAAGTTAAGGGACATAGAGTTTCAGTTTAGAGGAATGAAATCTGATAGTTCCAGAGAGGAAAGATAAAATAGCAAAAATATTCAGAATAATAGTGACTCAGAATGTCTTAGACTTGTAAAACATGTATCCACAGATACAAAATATGCTCTGAGCTTTGAGCAAAATTAAAACAAGCAAGCAAAACCCCTCTCACTTATGGGCATCATAGTAAAACCATAGAATATCCTAGATGAAAAGAGCATTAGGGATGCAAATATATTTCTTGCTAATGGGAAAGCACTAGATGAGTAAAAGTTATGTGTGTAATGTTCCTCTGCTAAGAAGGTACTTGTTGATATATGTTAGTAGTTGGTAACTTGCTCCACCCTGAGTGCTGGGTTGTCCACAGTACTGCCATTACTAACCTACCCACTCTTCCTTCAGGACGTCTTGGATTGTCCCGAAATACTAGACCCAAGAAAGGTGCCCTAGCTCAGCAGCATGCAGCTCCAGTGTTGTGGCTGCAGTGTGTTCTGATTAGTCACTGCTGGGATACACTGTCCTGTGTGGTGTCCCAATATCACACCAGGGAAAAGGCAAACTGTCATTACAAGGGATGCTCAGTCATTGCTAAGGTACAAATAGAGTTAGTTTCCAACTTTCAAAAATGAAGACGATTTACCAGTACATTGTAAAACCTGCTGGTAGTCCTAACCAAAGCTGCATACTTCACTGGGAACATAAATGAAAGCAAAGACAAGAGATGTAGGAAATACTGGTGATTAAAGAATGTGGTGCAATTTTCTAAGAGTGGTTAAAAAGTCAATGAAAATAAGCATGACTCCTTAGAGAAATAAAGAACCCAAACTAAAATTCCAAGCAAAAATAATAAGATTTTGTAGGAATATAGCAAAAATATTATAATAATATTAAATATGATATTTTCCCATTTCATTTATAAGAACAATAGAGATATTGAATTAATTTAGATAGTATTTAAAAAGTTAGAGGTAGATCTGTATACAAAATGTGGCAGCTACTGTAAGAAGGTATACAGTTGGAAGATAATAATACAACAACCACTGTTAACTTCCTACCACTTCATACCACTTCCTACCACTTTGTCTGAAATTCTGTATTGCTTTTGTTATTTTTATGTTGCTTTCTTTATGTCTGTGTGTTTGTTCATATGTGTTCATTCTTTTATCCTAAAAAAGATATCTGAACAAAATATATGCATGGGCATTAAATGGAGACATGAATGGTGAACAAGTGTGTTATGCCTTATAGACATGTAAATGTATATGATAGAGTGGAGGGAATGGAAACTACAATCACAAGAAGCAGCACTTCCATACTCTTATGTGTACAAAATTGAAGAATTCTGGAGATGGAAATTTTAACACATAACTTTATTTTTACCTACACACTAATATATATATATATATATATATATATACACACACACACACACACACACACACACACACACAATGGACCAAGATGTGAACACTATTTTAACTTATTAAAGATCCAAAGTTGAACATAAATATTCCATGTATAATATCACCCCACTCTTAGAGAAACATAGTGCTCACTCTGGGTATGTGTATGTGTGTGTCTGTGTCTGTGTGTTTGTGTGTGTGTGTGTAATTGTTATGGTTGATACATTGTGTCAACTTGGGGAGTCTAGAGGTTTGGCTAAGTAACTCAGCAGTTGTAAATCTTAGGGTAAAAAAGACATGCCCTTACCCTTCTGCGATGTTGTTTATTATGTTAATTTGGGAAGTTTAGAAGGTTAACTATATGACTCAGAAGGGAGCTGGGGTACTTATTTGTATTCATCCTAAACCTGTGGAAAAGGAGGGCATGGAGATTCTGTGAGAGCTACATGCCCCCTGGGTTGGGGTAGGCTGTTTACAATATACGGGAAGAGAAGAGGCTGCTTGCAGCCATTCCTCTCTTTTGGCTGGTTGTCTTTGCTGTGTTCTGCTGCCATGAACTGTTGCCCTCTGCCATGTGCCACTCTGCCTCAGATCCAGCCAAGTATGGACCGAAACCTCCACAAACTGTAGGCTAAATAAGCCTTTCCTTCCTTCATTTTGGGCGTTGGGTATTTTGTCTCAGCAACGAGAAAAAAGTAACCAAGACAGTAATCATGGTTCAAAATAACAGAAAATGGGAACAGCTTGAGTAACTATCAATTGTAGAATGAATGAATGATTTTTATAATTGTGTAACGGAGTACTATAAAGTAGTGAAAGAAATAAAACTGCAGCCTTTTAAGTCAGTATTTGTCTCACTCTTAGAAGCAAGAAATCAAACTCTGCATACCCAATTACAGTTTTCATAAATTACAGAAAGAAGCAAAACAAAATGATACATACTTATGGTTACATAAATACATAAGCAACACAGAAAATGAAGAAAGCTGGAGAAAGAGGGAGACAAGGAAGAAAATATGGGAAAATGAGAAATAATTCCAACAGTCAGCAAATGGCTTAATAGACATACAATTTGGTAGCATAGAGTACTTAAAGTGGATGCAAATATACAATAATGAAAGTTGCTAAAATACTATTTTAAGTGGATATATCATGGTATACAACATAATGTTCTGTGTGATGCAATTTAAACAAAATAAAACACAAAGCACTCTAGCCCATTGACATAGGTCATGGAGTGAAACCATACATTAACAAAGCACATCTAAATCTATCACAGCGTTCTCTCTGGGATAGGAAGTACGACAACAGGCAGGAATGGGAAAGACTTCAGGTGATGGATATTCCTCTTGAACTCTCTTGACTTTTTTAATATGTAAAAGAATGAACATAGAACATAGTCAAGGCACTAGGTCGGAGTGACTGAGCGGTCCCTTCCCAGGTATGCATCTGGGCTGAATCACCTGGAAGCATCTCTTCACTTCAACAACATGCTGCAAAGTCCCCACTTCAAAGAACAGATTGCAGTACAGTTCCCCGAGTTCCCACTGGCTCTGTGCTGACATAAGCCAATAATGTGGCATAGGATACGGGGCTTTGCTCTGAGGTAGGGACAATGTTTTGGGTCAGGTTGCTCCAAATAAATTAATCATTAAACCAGGAGATTTCTAGGAGGTCATATGAAAGCAGTTTCAGCTTAGCACACTGTCGTTATTCTGTGCCTTTCACTGATCCTGGGCAACCCCAGTAAATGTTGGGATATATGAATGAAAGCCCGTGACCCCTATAGTGTGGACAAGACAGTTCCGCTTTGCAAAGTTCCCCTGGAGGTACCGATAGAGTGTCATGGGGGTCAAATCATAGGCAGCAAAGCTGTGAGCAGGATAGGGGCTTTGAGTGCTGCTTCAGTTCTCAGCTCTTGAGGAGCTCTGAGGACAACTGTCAAAGGACAAGAGCTTCAGAGGTGGGCAGGCCTGGATTCAAATCCCCCCTGATGTAGAATTTCTATTGCTGTGATTCTGAATTTCAGATGAGGATAGGCCAGAAATCAAATTCTCTTCATTTCACAGTTTCCCTGTGGCTTTCAGTGCATTTCTTACTAACCTCCGTTAGTCCTGGTGTCCAATCTCTTAGACCTATTGACAAAAAGAAGAGCAATGGGATATTAGAGAAAACATCTAATGCAGCTCCTGGTACATTAAAGATAGCCAAGAAATGATAGGTAGTATTATTTCAGATCTGCTCAAGCTTAAATCATTACTATAATTTTATTAGAAATAATAAAATAATTAATTTTAATGTTTTATGCATGTTTTCATAAATATTAACTTACTATATTTTAACAATATGGATGAGTAAGTAGTATTCTTGAAATAAATCCAGGTTACCATTGCATTTTATCCAGGTGTCTTCCGACCAAATACTGTATAACTCACAAAGTTCTTGGGTACTTTACATAAAATACTTCTAAGCAATCATCTTTGGTGCTTGCACAGGTCATAGTTCTCATTTTAATATGTAAGAAATGATCAGAAAATCCATATTATTTTCTTCTAACAATGTGGATTTGATATCACTGTATAAATAAAATATTATTTATTCAAAGACAATTAAATCTTAAAAGTTAGTAATGAACTGCCTTATAATAGAGTTATAAAGTTTTCATCATACTTTTAGATACATTCTTTCACAGATAATGGAAATAAAAATCAACATGTCCTAAGAGGAAGATAATCTCATGAAGAATGTATTATTTTCATGCAAATGACTTACAAACAGATATATTTCCAAAGTTGCTTCTTCAGTAGTAGCTCATGATTTCTATAATTTAAGGAAAAGCAAGTTAATATGAAAGGCAACGAATGTGGAGTTGACTGAACTTTAAGACACAACACTTCAAGAATTATATGACTTTGGGCAGGCTGTTAACTTTGCTGAGATATTGTTTTCCCTCCTTTAAAAGGCAGAGGGTACAATAACACCCATTTTTCATGGGTCTTAAAATGATTAAACATTTCTCCATGGAATCACACCTGTTGTATTTGATAAAAGCTAAATAAATGGTGATTATCTTTTATTTTGATTTCTCATTGTTTTAACAGACTGAGCTCTTGTGAGGTTTGAATTTCCATCGCTGAAACACAGAGGTCTCTGGAGTGACAGATGGGGTTACTGGTAAGTGATGATTGTCAGATCTGTCTCTCAAAAGCGGGTGTTAATAAAGGCCAATTAGGAGAGTTCTGAAAATTATTATAAAATGCTACTGGCTGAAGTCAGTTATCTTTTGGGAGGTAGGCAAATATGATGCTGGAATTCAGGGTGGGAAAATGGAAAATATAATGCTCCACTCCCAACATAAACATAGCAGTCACAGTGAGGTAGGCACTGGGGTAGAATTATTCTCAGCAGGACATTTCTGGAGCCTTTCATCAGCACGAGAATCAGGGACTCGGCAGTAGGACTGTTAGACTGGAGTAAAAATACTAAATTCCCTGCTTCCTGCACATGGAGAGGTAATTTCATCCAGGCATTTCAGAGGAAGTTGGGGTTACTTTGAGGTGGAAGCTAAATTTTTGTAACAATATCAGAGAATCATGCTAACCTAGTTACATTTTAAATGATGGGCCAAGTATTTAGCATGCAGGTCATTCCATGCGACACTATCTAAGTTTCCTTTTTGTGACACTATTTTCACTTTAGTAAGACAGTGAGTAGGTTGGTGGTCTTTGCTTTGACTCATGTTCAACTATAAATTTTATCCTATAACAGGCCATCAAGTCTGTCTGGTTGATAACATGACTTGGCTCAGGATAGGAAGCTTTGGTCAAACTCCCCCAGTGTACTGTTTGGGATGGGAAAGTGATGGAGCTCTAAACTCGTAGCTTTGTTGAATGACCAATGAAGAGTCCCTGTTCTAGACCCGAAACACCTATTGGAGTGCTTTATGAAGAGAAGGTCCAGTACCACTTCAATTCTGAGATTGACTCAAAATGATCTCATTTACTCAATATGATCTCAAATAAATATTTTATCCAAAAATTAAAGTGCACAGACATTTAAAACAAAGAAACAAAAGAGAAGCCTTAAATGAACCAATATCTCAGGCAGTTATTTTAACTTTGCCATGGATGATTTAGAGAAACAGAAAACCAAGTGGTCTTTTCCATTTGAGTAGTTGAGGACTTGGCACTAGTGCACCTATTCCCATAACAAGCAACTCCATGATGATTAAAAATTAAATGTTCTATATTGTTTCAAGAGCCTTTGTTTAGAGAATTGCATTGAAAGTTGTTTATCTGCGGTACTGGGGATCGAACTCAGGACCCTGCGCTTGCTAGGCAAGCGCTTATTCCACTGAGCTATATCCCCAGCCCGAAAATTGTTTATCTGAAAGAAGAGCTAACGTTCTGTTAGTGGTGGGGAGCTATGTGTGATTTCCATTTGCTCTGTGCACATCTCCGGAAACAGTCTAAACCATAAACACTCAGTGTCCACTTATGGGGTTTATCTATGTGATTTCTGCATGAGTTGTCTGTACAAATGAAACTCACAATTTTCTTTATGCTTATTCAACAGCCTTTCTCAATTTTACCAACTGGAAATGAAACTTGAGGGCTGGAAATATTTTGTATGTGTTTGAATTTGTTGGGCAAATTTGAAATGATCACCCAGCTTCACTAAGATTTTTTTTTATTGACTGAGCAAATGGTATTCTTAGAAATGATTCTTGTGTGTTACTTGTTATATGATATATATTTCAAGGAGAGACAATGAGAATTGTAGTTATACATAATAGTACATGTTCTGTCTGCACAGTGGTTGGGTAATGCATAAGAAATTATTTAAATTCTCTGAACCTAAAATTCATCATATGTAAGGTAAGAGTGAATATATTTCTCCCAAGTTTGTCTTCCAGAGAATATGGAATGGTTACCTAAAACCTGAAATGTGTGAGACAGTGGAAAGATAGAAAAGGAAGTATGAAAGAAATGAATCTGGAAGAAAATTTTATGGAGACAGAAGATGATTGAGTACTATTATGCAAAAGCAGTAGCTTTAAATAAAATCTTGATGAATGACCAGAGAATGTGTTTGCATACACTTTTCAGTGTAACTTTTTCTCCTCATGATTTTACACTGAAACTGTCCATTGCCTGTCCCTGGTTCTAGTAGGACTGGTTCTTGGAACAGGAGTACCACACACTTTCCAAGGGTGGTGCAGAAATAAACAGAACAGTCCTGGAGAGTGGCTGGTGGCAGCAGATCTCAATAACCGCATGAAGAACAACTGGTCCCAGAAAATCTTTTACCAGCCACATGGCATATAACTCCAAGGGCTAGAGTATGTGACAAAATATAAACCTGTGAAGGGTGACAAACATGTCTTCTGGGGATCAGGATTTTTCCTTCCCTTCCATGACATATGTTATTTGATAAAAAGTAGATGACAGCCCTAAGAATTTATGATATGTAAAAAATTCAAGAAGGACCCAAACCGAATGACCTCTGTTTGATGACCATTGAGAATGAGAATCTAAAATGATGTTTAGAGGGGATAATATTGGACATGAGAGAAAAGAAAAAGAAAGTCTGCTAATAAAATTTTAAAATAAAATTAAAATAATGAATTAGAAAATGATGGGAATTGAAATAGGAAAATTAACATAAGCATGGGTAACAAATTTCACAGTGAAAACCTAGTGAACTAGAAAAGAAATTTTCTTTTTCCTAGAAGGAATCAGAAATGAATATCAAAGATAGGTTAATAACCACATTCAAAAGAAGGAGAAGGAATAAACTAATAAAGACTAGTAACAGATATATGTGACAAAAGAAAGACAAAAGTAAATATTTGAATAAATTATGCCAAAACTCATGTCTTAACTAATACCAGATGAAAACCTCATGTTAATTAGGTTTATAGACACGTGGGATGTACAAAAAATAAAGTAATTATTTGACAAGGGGAAATTCTATGAAGCTACTAGAAGTAAAAAATCAGATTTATATTGGAAACTCAAAGAGCCAAATGGCTGAAAGAAGATGACTCTTACTTTCAATATATTTATTTTAAAGTAGCATAAGATTTTGCAACACTAAAATAGAAATAAAGTTAATAAACATAAGCAGGCATAATAATGTACAACAGCTCAGGAAGATATAATAGGAATACACAGGAGGCTAAATCAAGAAAATTGGAATTTTTTAAGACTGACAAAAAAGTAGATAAACTATAAACTCTGGTTGGCTAATTTAACATATATATTTTATTAAGTAACAGGTCAGACAATGTTATCTTTATAGAAAGCATATATAACTCAAGGAAAGGAAAAAACACTTTCCCTGCTTGTATAGAACATGCCTGACACTACATATACAGTGTTTTCACATTCCAACTGATTCTGCAGGTCCTGGCAAACATCAACAAATGGGGTGCCCTACAAATTGACTCATGTGTGACACTAACTTCCCAGAGTCAGTTCAGACCCCACAGTTCCAGGGTTTGGTCCCACCAGGTGGCTCCCACCATGACAGATGCCACCCGCATCCACTTGGATACCCACAGCTTCTCTCTGACTTGGTTACAAATCAGAGTCTGTCATGGCCCATTTTTTAAGTTTGATGGTTTGCTGGAGTGGCTCAAAAAAACCAGGGAAGCAGTCTACTTACCCTCGTGATTATTTTATTAGAGGTTTTACAAGTGAGAATGCGAGCAAGAGTTGGGAAGAGCAGGGGTTGAGAAAGAATTGAGACACGTTGTGTACACATACCAGGTCCCCACCACAAATATAATAGCGAACTGAAACATGTACTAAAAAAGTAATAAAAATAAAACTCAAAATCCTGTAGAATAATTTCTGTGGTTGGAATGTAATACAAATGGAAATAAAAAATAAAAGAGCCACACTAAAATTTTATTTAAGATAATTAATGAAACACCAAAGAGATTTGTAAAAGTGTTAGAGCATCCCAAGCTTTTATATGCTAATACATTTGAAAACTTTGATGAAATGATAAATTTCTGTGGAAACTTGAAGTGCCAAAACTTGTCAATGAAATACAGAGCATAAGACACTCAGTAGAGTTAAAGTGATAAAGTGTTCCTTAGAAAATTAGCTAATAAATTCCACAAAGTTTCAAGGGATAGCTGTTTATTAAATAGTAAATTTGTTTCAGAAAGTAGGACAAAATAAAGTTTTACCAGCTCATCTCAGGAAGCTGGGGTAATCTTCATTTCACTTCAGGTAAGGTTTCTAGTAGGTTAGATTTGGAGGACGTGTCCAGTACTACTACTGGTTCAAAATTTGCCAAAAAGGATAGGAGTTTCAGATATATAATCACACATTTATTGTAGATGTATTCTATTCTCTTAGTTACTTTTCTCATTCCTGAGGAAAAAATCTCCAAAACCCAAAGTTAACAAAGGAATTGTTTATTTCAGGTCACAATTTGTAGAAGTTTCAGTGCACAGTCAGCTGGCCACCAGGCGGGCAGGATTCCGCGGAAGGGCGGCGTCACAGAGGAGAAATAGTTCATTGGAAGCAGGCAGGAAACAGCAAAGCGGCAGGCAGCAGGGGCAGCAAATCTGCCTTTCCTCTCTCCATTTACCCTCCATCCTTGTTGTAAGGCTATTCACTGATGTCACTCACATTCAGGGTGGGATACCTGTACTGCCAGCGTCACATCTTTAATCCACATTTGCAGCGCTAACCCAGCCACATTTGAAATTACACAGGACCGCATGAGGCTTTGGGGGAACATCTAGATACAAGGTTGTGTCTAAATGTCCCTCCGAAACCTCATATAGTTATGGAAGGAGGCGTTTCAGAGGTGGCTTGATCTAGAGTGTGTGGTGCTGAGATCAAGGGTGTGTGATTACTAAATCAGTCTACTGTGTGGTTTGGCACAGTTCTCGCTAGGATTAGTGGTGTGAGTGCTGCATTTTTCCTAGGGCAGGTAGCCTGCTTCAAATATAAGGGACAGAAAGAGGGCTAATGTTTTCTCATCTGCCTGCTTGTCACGAACTATTTCTCCTCTCTTGGTCCCCTTTGCCATGGTGCCCTGCCTTGGAGCCAGCCAACTAGGAGGTGAAACCTCTACAAATGGTGAGCCAAATAAACCTTTTCTCCTCTAATGTTGGGTTTCAGTTATTTTGTCTCAGTAACAAGAAAATAACTAAGACAGTATATGGTATAACTAACATGACAGTGCAGCAGGGAAAATATGCAGGATTAAAACATTTAATGGAAAACAATGAGGTTTGATTTTCCTCATTTAGCATATAAATGTGAAATATCAAGTGCTTACAGATCTTAAACTGTAGTGCTAAAGGAATAAAATGTAGTGGTAGTTGAGGGTTGGTTTGAGAGTGATGAATAGGAGATTATCCCAGCTCCCCAAACTGAAAACTATAAGGAAAAGATTTTTTCTTACATAAAAAATAAGAATTTCATCATTGGAGGAACGTACAGATAATGTTACAAAACAGAAAATTGGAAAGAGGTATTTACAACACCTAAAACCAACTAATGATTAATACCTTACATATAGAACCTTTAATAATCAACAAGGACATAGGGAAATCCTTGGTACAAAAGTAAATATTTAGAAGTATATGAAAAATATTCAGCTTCACCAGCATTAACCTGGGATATCAATTTATAAATACTTCAAGGCACATTTTAGACATCAGTGGAGGTCTGAATTCTACCGAATGCTGTGGTGCTGACAGGGGTGCAGCAGAGATGCATGGTGATAGGGGTGAGCCAAAGAGCAGCTGGCAGAAGCTGCAGCAGTATCTGCACAAGCCATAGCCCAGCAACCCCCTCCTCCAATTCTATTCTAAGTACATTCATAACAGAACATGAGTGAAGCTAATTCTTTCTGTCACTCTTTGTGATAGTTATTGATTGGACCCATCTTATGTGTTCATCTCTAAATTCATAAAACATGATGACTGTCTTCACTGAAACAAACCCTTAGCAATAGTATATAGCATGTGGTATGTAGGTATACATGGAAAAACATGAAGCTGACTTAGACCTACAGCATTATGCACACACAGAGACAGGTTCCACAGTGTAATACCATATGTATAACCTAGAAACACAAATTGAAAAGCCGTTTTATATTATATATATAATATATTATATATTCCAGGATATTCAGCAAACATATTTGGTTTTGCACCTGAGAGAATATACAGCAGGATTCAGGGCAGGATGGGTGGAGAGACAGTAAAACAGAACGAAGTCTTCCGTGAACTGGTGATAATTGCGAGCCATGAAGTGATAGTTACAGTTAATGCAACTCTAGAGTTGAGACAAAAGTAGAAGAAAAAAGATGCTCGTCAATAAGCAGATGTTTAATCAGGTTGAAAATTTTTCCTTTTCTGTAATTTGGAGCTCTAGAATTATGAGCGACTTGGCTAATACCATATTTCTAACACTTTTTATATTGTCAGTTTTTAGTTCAAAACTGAGTTAAATTTCCTCCTTGAAGAGAACAGTTTAGTTCCTGCTGTGTGTTTCTTTTGTAGTTTTGGGGCAAAAACGTCAAGCTCCTTAAATATATGTTCTTTAGCACTCGGTTGATGTCAAGTTTTCCCAGTTTCTTGCAGTCAGTTCCTTGCTCTGAATGGTGGAAGCTGCTGTAAGAGTGTGATGTTTACCTGTCATAAAAACACACACACTTGCAATAAAAATTGACCACACTTTGGCAGTACATTTTCCTAGGGCTCCCATCAGAACATTTATTGGACAAACAGTTGGGCTAAATGAACTTTAATACAGCAATTCAGAAAACTATGTAACCATTAAAATGATGGAAGTAATCTTAAAAATATGGTGACTCCTGACAATATCAGTGGAAAGTAATGTCCAGTCAATGAATTTATATGCATGGTATTTGAAATAAAAATATTTGAAAGAAAATTTGGAACACTTTAACAGTGATGTTACTCTAAAAACACTGCAGTTGGTCTTTTTTCTTTCTGTTTTTATTTGAAAGAGTGTAGTAAAAGAAAAACAGCATAGCAACATCACAAACACAAACGAAACAAAGCAAGCACATTAAAAGTGATACATGGCTTCAAAATCAGATGATAGGACTTAACAGTGGTTGTTATAGTACATATTGTTATCTTCAACTACATTGCTCAGATGACCAGATGTAAGAATGGAAGATTGTTCAAACCATTAAAGAGAACAAAAATATACCACCCTTCTTCAGTCCTGTGTGCTGTGCCAACCTCCAGCCACTAGCATCTGCATCTATTTCCCTTTAGCCTTTGGGCAGTCACGCTGGTGAAAGAGAGAGCGCAACACAGTGAGAACAGGGAAGAACCCTGAATTAAAATACACATTTCAGGGTCATTCCCCACAACCTATATCTTCTGATCAGGCCCTAAGTTTAAAACAGGAGACTTTTGGGTAACATTTTAGATGTAAACCACAGCGGGAATCATTCATTGTTGTTTGAAGATATATAAATGTAAATTAATACAATATGAAAATACAGTGTTTTTTCCTTTCAGGTATGTAAGGAAATGTAATAGAAATACAGTCTCCTAGAGTTTCACAAGTGAAGGAAAATTTATAACAAGGTAATTTAAATATATATATTAGGGTATTTGTTGTGACATTCTATGTAATAACAAACCGGAAAAAGTTAAATTTCCAAAAATTAAAACATAATGTATGTATTATAATTTCATAACAGCATGAATTACCTGACACCATTGAGCTCTATATTTATAAATGTTTAAAGTGGCAAATTTATACATACATATATGGCCACATAAAATGTATTAAAGTGCATCCAACAAAGAAATGAATCACTAATATTGTAAGACATTTTCACTATGAAAAATTGTATTTTTATATATGTGAATTCAGTTCATAAAATGTGTATCATTTATTGCTTATTATTCTTTGTTAGTTATGTTATGTTCATATATTAAACATATAGTGGTAACTTGTTTCATGAATGCTTTTGTTTGCAAACAATTTGGTTTGCAAATGAAACATTTGACAAAATGTTATTTTTGTTGGCAAACAATGTATCAGTTGTCAAACAGGAGTGAAGTCATATTTTCCAAAATCATATAACAAATTAAATTAATGAAAGAAGGTACCACTGTACCTTAACTTTTCTGAATATTGAAAAATTGGTATCTTCACTACCAACTTAAAGATATTATAGGTTTTTTCTTCATTAAATTTCTTGGTAGTATTTTTGATATACATAATAATCATGTTCATGATATAGGATTTGAACCTATATATGATATATTTTGATTCCTTTTTTCTGCATACCCTCCACTCCCTTCAACCCCTCTTCCTACCCCTATTTCCTAAAATTTGTTTCCATTTCATTCTTTTCTATACATTTTGCCTTTTCCCTTCCTTCCTTTCACTCTTCCCCCCTCCTTAGTTCCTCTTTGTTTTGAACAAGTACTTCCCCTTTCACAATATCAAGTGTACATTTTAGTCCTTTTTTACTCTTCAGTTTCTCACACCAGGGAGATAATGTGATAATTTACATGTGTGCTCAATTTATTTCACTGAGTATGGTCTCAAGGTACATTCACTTAACTAGAAATGTCTCAAGTTTATCCTTCTTGATGGCTGAGTAGTACTCCAGTGTAGTAAAAAAAACCCCATCTTTTTCAGTCATTTTTTAGTTGATGGACATTTGGGTTGTTTCCAAGATTTATCTACTAGAAACTATGTTGGTATAAACATAGGTGCACCTATATTTCAGTGATATGATGTTTTTAATTCTTATGGGAAGATATCCAAAAGGGGAGTAGCTGGGTCAAATAGGATCTCTAAACCTAGATTTCTGAGGAATCTCTGCACTGATTTCCATAGTGTTTACACCAGTGTTTTTGGATGGGTTCTTTATATTTAGGTGTCTGATTTAGTTTAATTCTTTATTGTTTTCCATCCTTTGACTTTCAGTTCATGGGAATTACTTTTTGAGTTTAGTGTGTTTGTTGTATGTAGAATATTGTTGGATCCTGCTTCTTGATCCATTCTGCCAGTCTGTGTATTTTGGTTGGTGAATTGAAACCATTAACATTGATGGTTGTAATTGACATGTATAGGTTTATCCTTCTCATATGATTTTCCTGTTCTTGGTTCAATGTCTTTCCCTTCCATTTAATTGCTTGCCCTGTCAGTTGGCTTCTTTCTATTGATGATCTTGTAATTGTGGTCTTTGTTTTCTCTTTATAAAATATCCTTCAGAGCATTTTGGAGAGATGATTTGATGATCATGAATTTCTTCAGTTGTTATTTCTTATGAGAGTATCTTTTTTCTCCATTAATTTTGAAATATAGTTTTCCTGGGTTTGTTATTCTTGGTTGGAGGTTGGGTTTTTTGTTTGTTTGTTTGTTTGTTTTTTTAGGCTTTGAAATATCTCACTCTAAACTGACCCTGATTTAAGGGTTTGTTCTTTGAAGTCTGCTGTGATTCTGATGGACTTTCTTTTATATGTAATTTGTTCCTCTTCTCTAACCACTTTTAATATTCTATTTTAGTGCTGAATTTCTGGAGTCTTGATTCTTATATGACTTGATGTAGATTTATTTCAGCCAACGTTATTTGGAGCTCTGTATGCTTTACTTATTTGTATGTCAATTTCTCTATGCATGTTTGGGAAGTTTTCTGCCATTACTTGGTGAAATTTTTTTGTATGATATTTGCACCCTCTCCAGGTTTCTCTTTGCTGCTAATCAATTTTATGCTATTTTTTCCTTCATCTTGTAGCTGTTGGATTTATTTTTCATGGCCCCTTACTATTTTTAAGATGTAAATTTGATATTCTATCCTTGTCTTCTGATATTCTATTTGATAGTCTGTCCTTGTCTTCATTCAATCTATTACGTATACTTTTCAAGGAGTTTTTAAACTCCTGAATTGTTTGAATCTATTTCATGGATTCTATTTCTTTTCTATGTTAGGTATTCATTGTTTCCATTATTTTCCTGAGCTCTTCTTTTTTTAAATCTGTGTTTGCTCTAATGTCTTTCATTTTGATCATCATTTATTTTTTTTCTTGAGTGATAATTTTTTTCTATCGCCTCAGTCATTATTTTAACTTCTGAAGCTATCATTTCAGAAAGTTTTCATGGATATCTTCCAATTGCTTCTATCTCATTTTGCTTTGGATTTATCCTGGGTGGTCTTGAGGTTTTGGGTTGCACATTAACTCTACATCTTATCATTTTCTATTTTTCATTTTATTTTGGTTTCTGTGTTGATACTTGTAGTTTTCTTATGGTAGATAGTGTCGTCCCTATTATTGTGGCTTTCCTAGAAATATCTGTCCCTCAGGGAAGTCTCCTAGATGTAGATTGTGCTTGGCCTTTTGTCTATCCCAAGCACCTACTGTCCCAATGTATTAAAGGTGAGAAGTTGCTATCTATTTGGTTCAGCACCTAGTTCTTTGATCCTGGACTATGATGATGTCCATGACCCTAGAAAATCACATTGTTGTTACACAAGACAGAATAACTGATCAGAACATGTATATTATGTTGGCTAAAGTTGTAGATGTTAGCAATAACAATAGTATCAAGCACAGCCTAGCTACTGACAAACTGTCGTAACTATTAACCTGAAATTTTTAACTATAGAAGCAAGTTTACAGTTACATAACAAAATCCAACATATACCGGGAACTTGCATGCAGTGATTTTCCCCTTGGGCAAAGATTTTACTCAGTGGGGAAGATTTAAGAGGGAGAGGGTACAAGATTGAGAAAAGAATGAGAACAGATATAGTAGAAGCAAGGCTAGAGGGCAAAGGATGTCCTCCCAAATTCGGTGAAACTGGAGGACACAAGAGAGAAAAATCTAAGAGAAAGCAAAAGAATATTGATGTGAACTAGAAAGAGAAGAGATAGTGTTCATTCACATGAAACTGTAAATTCAAGAGAGATAGTTGAGGAAAGAGAGAAAATGAATAGCAGAAACAAAAGAAAGTAAGCAACCTAAATATTAAAAATGAAAATGAAAGAAAAATCTAACAAACCCCAGCCAGACAGAACAAGGGGAGCCAATCAAATAAAGATAAATAGGAAAATACCCCTTGTGTCCACAGTTCTGTGGAAGTGTCCAAGACAGATCCCAGAAAAGTGCTGTGTAAACCTACTAAGTTTGTAGTAGGATTTGTATTGGGTATGGAGCTGATTTTGGCTTCTGGATGTGTGAACAGGGACTGGTCTTAAGCTGACAACATTCTGGAAGTCCATTACTCTTTACTGGGATTTTTTTCTAGGCTGCTCTTCAGTTACTGTGAAACCCTCAGGTATGGAAAGCCTGGGGTTTTGCTAGCCCTGTGTAAAGTTGGCTTCTTGTGGACCTTGCAGTTTCCTCTGTTGCACACCACTGACTCCTCTTACACTATGGTCTTTGGGCAAGAAGCTTGCCATTTCCTTGCTGCAAGCCAAGGGTTCTTCCCTGCATATGACCCTGGGCTGAGGCTGCTCTGCTGGTCTCAGACCAGGGGGATGTTTCCAGTCTTTTGTATTTAGTACTAAAATTGCTTTTGGTGGCCACTGGAGTAGAGTGTACGTGGTCGTAGCCCCTATTTATCAGCAGAATTCCTACTAGTCTGCTTCCAAATCTACTGGCAGTATACTGTGTCTCGATGGCTTTTCCCTCATTCCACGGTGGGACACTGGCAGTGAACCAAACCAGGTCTTTTCTGCTGTTAGAGTTTGCCCCAAGCCATTTGAAATAAAATCGCGGCCCCACCCACCCACATCTGTGGCACTCTCCTGTGTGCTGGAACACAGGGCCAGGTCTGCTCACTCACGAACTTCTGGCTTGTATTCTCACTGCTCCTTTGGCTGTTTCCATGCTGCTTGGTCTTGCCCGTGATGTGCACCACGCGGGGCTTCTTGATTCCACCTGTAGCATGTACCACACTGAACTGCTTGATGTCATGGTTTTAAAAATGTTTTTGGTTATTTTTTTCTTTTTGACATGTTTTCAATAAACTTGTCTTACTTAGGTTAAATAAAACTGATCATTAATGAAGAAATATTTGGAATAATTTCAAAAAACTGTTCTTGAGTTTCCAACCCCAAAGTGAAGTTGAATGCTGTTTGTAATGTGAGAAATGAAACAACAAAACACTTTTTCTAATTTTTTTCTGTCTCATTTTTCTGATTTGAACAACTTTGACCTATATTTGTGTTCTTACAAGTAAAAAGTAATTAATTTTGAAACTCTGAATTTTCTTCATTTTTCCCAGCAAGTGGTGATATGTCCAATTTTATTTAAAGTGTAATTCTGAGAAAACCATATATGTAGTATCTTTATGTTACTTTCTTTTTTTTTTTTTTTGCGGTACTAGGGATCGAACTCAGGACCCTGCGCTTGCTAGGCAAGCGCTTATTCCACTGAGCTATATCCCCAGCCCCAATGTTACTTTCTTAATGATAATGTCATTGTTTATTTTCAATTTTTCTTTGTTCTGAGTTTAAATCTTGGTAAAACTGGTGTAATGGTTGAGACATTATGTCAAGTTGAGAAGTCTAAAAGTTTAACTAAGTTACACAGCAGTTCTACATCCTGGGCTGTAAAGGACATGCCATTCCCATTCTAAGATGCTGTTCATTTGTGTCAATTTGAGGATTTTAAAAGTTTAACTAAGTAACTCAGCAAGGAGCCAGGGCCCTTATTTTGTAAACATCCAGAACCTGTATAAAAAGAGGGCACAGGGATGGTGTGAGCGCTGCACCCACACTCTGGTGGGCAGCCTGCTTAACTAAAAGGAAGGAAAGAAGGCTCATTTCCCCTTTTTACTCTTGATGCCTTTGCTGTCTTCTGCCACCTTGAACTGTTGCTCCTGTGTTATGCCACCTTGCCTTGGAGCCAGCTAATTATGGACTGAAACCACCATAAACTGTGAGCTAAATAAGCCTTTCCTTCCTTAATTTGGGGTGGTAGGTTACGTATTTTGTCTCAGCAATGATAGCAAAGAAACCAGGACTACTGGTTTCTGGCTAAGTTATATAATGTGTCTTCTTTACTGTCTTAATTAAATATGTGCTTTATGTATGATAGATTCTTAGTATATTTGTGGGGTAAAGGAAGGTAGTAAATTTTTTCCTGCATTTTTCCTTCTTTCTTTTTAATGTTTTTAATATAGGGCCTAAGAGGTTTATCTTTAGTGTGTACCTGTTCTTTCCATTGAAACTCTCCCCTAATCAGTATGAGAACTATTTCCAAATGTTTCCCTATGCCTTAGGGAACACTCACCTTCAGTGGCTGAGATGTATTGGAATGTGCCCCAATATGGTTATGTTTTCACTATTTTGTGGTGTGAGAGCCATGGCTTCATACGTTAATCCATTCCATTGTAGGACTGTTACACAGTGAAACGTTTTTCCACAGGGTTAACTGCTTTTATTTTCCCTGTGAATCTAGACAATGATTACAGCCCTGGTCCTTGGAGCAACATGGAAAAATGTCCTTTCTCATCTACAAAACACTGCACACTTTAAGACAGGTATCCAAGTCCTGAGACCAAATGTTCTAGATCCTTATATTAGTGCAGCTTCCTGGCCCTAGCACCGCAGTGGGTTTTCCTAAGCATGCTGTGGGGTGGCCAAAATCCTTACTGGACAGGGCACAGAGTCCTAAATCTAACTAGGTTAGAACAGAATACATTGGGGCTTTACCACCTTTATTTTGAAGATTACACTCTTATCAAAATCATGTGCTTTTTAGGGGGGTTCTTATTTCAATAAGTGTGGGCTACTATGTACTGTGTCAGAGTCAGCCTCCTTTGCTTTGGTTTCTCCATGTTCATTTATATTTATAGGTTATGTTCTCCAGCCCTGCAAGCTTGTGCCCCTAGCTAAACAGGTTGTTTTTAATTCAAAGTTGTTTTTACCCACAAAGTTATTGCCATAAATGAGAAGTGGTAATAAAATTTGAAAGTTAATTTTGTTTTTGTACAGATACTACACAATTTAGAATTTTTCCAAATTATAATGATTGATGTGAAAGTGGCAATCACTCATTAGAAATCACACTTGTAATTTTAAATTTGGATATTTTCCCAGCTAGTAATATTTGCACTGCTCTTCTTTCATGATGTTGGCCAACAGCCTCAGCCATAGGACCCAGTCCTCTCTGAGATCACTGGAGAAATAACTGACATGCTAGATAAAGTATGGTGTACTGCTGAGGTCAGATATTCAGAGAATAAGTGTATTCCATGCATTTTTGATGTCAAGTATTTTCAACTGATAATGGACATTTTTAGCTGACAAGCCCCATCCTAGTTGAGGAACATCTGTTCTAATTTCTCTGCATTCTGGGTTTGCCGAGCCATGCTCACCAGGGACAAGGAACAGACAACAGAATTACAAGAAGTGTAGATGCAAGATTCAGGGAACAGACACTGTGGGTGTCAATGTAGCAAGAGTCCATATTCAGAAGAATGTTCCCTACATACACTTATTTGGCAGGGATACAAAATAGTAAATGGCAGTTTGAGGCACTGAGTTGAGATCAAGCTCTACGTTGCTACAAAATGAACATTTGACTTCATATTGTAATTGCTCATTTAACCTTATTAATAACTGTGTAAGAGAGAACCATGATGGCAAAGTAGTAAGCAACAGAAGAATATTGTCTCTGAGAGATGCTATCCAGACACTGAAGTATAGCAATGTAAAGAATACAAGGAGAAAAGTGGATCCCCTGGACCCAGGCAGGATCTGAGCTATGAATTGAAGCCCACAGAGAGAGTAAAGAGAGAAACTTCAATGAAGAAGAAGCAGGTAGTTGTCAGTGCCTTTTCACTGAGATGGAACTCACTGCACAAGAGGAGCAATTCAGACCTACAGACACACAGTGGGTACTGGGGAACCAAGATGCTTCTATGGAGAGATGCAGAAGTGGAGAAGAACAGTGAACATGAAGGATTACACTAGCTGGTGGTGAGTGTAGAGGGCTCAGTCATCCCACATGAGAGAATGACTGCCTGGGAAACATTTTGGAGTAGGGCCAGCTGAGCTCAGAACTCAAAGTGGCTGCTAGTTCCATCTGGTGGCTCCCAGCTGAGCTCAGGACCACAGAAGGCACAGAGATCACTGCAGGCTGAATATATCTGGTCTTGGCCAGAAGATGCAGGCCCACTGAGCTTATTCACTACTCTGCCAAAAAGCAGCTTGCTGGTATAAATCAATACTGATCAGGACTCTGTCTCCACATGTTGTCTACAACAGAGACATGTTTTCTGACAGGAGAAACAAACCTGAGAGTGGGCTTTCTCTCTCTCTCTCTCTCTCTCTCTCTCTCTCTCTCTCATTTGTTGTTGTGGTGGTGGTGGTGGTTTCACTTTTTTATTTTTTTTGTTCTCCTCAAATGTTTGATCTTGTTTTTATGAGTGTGAATGTAGTTTCTAGAATCTTGGTGGTTAAAGTTCTGTTTTTCTTTTATCTCTTCTTTCACTTTTTTCCTCTAGTCTTCTACAGCAGTTTCCCAAGGTTAATGTGATCCCCTTTGTTCCGCTTCTTCCACTTCTATATTTCCTTCCCTAATTCATTTTAAATTTTAACCCTTGAAGGCAAAATTGACATATTAGGGGTACTGCACACAATTTTCTGGTTTATGTTAGATTTTATTATAGAACCACTAATCAAGTTCATATGATTAACAGTGACAAATTAAAGTTTAACTCAGTTTGTTGTTCTCTAGGCTGTTTTTGATGGTATTGCCATTGCTAATACTGTAGCCAAAAGTGACTTAATTGTTCTCAAGAGCTGTTCTTACTGTTATTCTAAGACTGAAATTGACTAAGTGTCACGGAAAATATGGTGGCACAGTGGCAAAGAACCAGGGACTGGGACAAACAGGCAGAAACTTATCATCCTCAACAAATTGAAGAGGTAGGATCTTAGTACAGACTCAAAACCCCAAAAACAGCTACTTCTGGAAGATAACTCAGAGAAACAGTCATTTTATAAGGGTTCTAAATACTAGCAATACAGCAACCACTAGAGGTAATTTATAAACATCACCCCAGGAATTAAACTAAAAAAAGAAAGAAAAGAAATGAGAAGACACTTAAAATGCAACCCGAGACATGAAGTTCACCAAAGGCAAACCCACCAGGCAATGAGGTGGGACAATCCAAAAGCCACACGCCTGGCATCTCATAGGGTAAAAAACCAAACAAATCAAAAAGGCTAAAAAAAAATCAAATCAGATATAATTTCTCATGCTTAGTAACACTGGCATAGACACAGACAAAAATAGAGGAGCTTAAGAAAATTCCATGAATGGTCATCATAGCAGAGAAATGGAATCCATGTCAGATGCAAGCTGATATCCGGGAGAGTGAAAATTACATTGAAAGTATTCACTGCACATTAAACTAATGTGCAGGCAGGCTCTCAGATATCGAAGACAGGTTTGTGGTTAATGATTGTGAAAGAGATATTTCTTAAAAAATAGGAAGGAACCCTGAGAAATCAATACAGCAGCTGCTGGATGAGGCATCAAGAATAACTTAAGATTGATTGGAGTCAATGAAAAAGCAGGCGATAGCACAAATGGTGTTAAAAACTGTTCATAGATGCAATGGCAGAAAACTTTCCTGGTAGAAAAAATGAATTTGACATACAGTAAGTGAGGCATATAGAACTCCAATCAGCCACAATAAAAAAATCTACAGCCAGGCATATCATAGTCAAGGTTCTAGAGATTCAAGGCAAAAATAGAATCTCAAAAGCTATTAGAGAAAAGCAACAAAGCACATATAAAGGAAAGCCCATCAGAATCACAACTGACTTCTCAGCAGAAACTCTTAAGTCAAGGAAAGCATGAAGTGAGTATTTTGAATTCTAAAGGAATATAACCTTCAATGCAGACTGATGTCCCCTGAAAAACCCTCTTGCAAAACTGATAACATCTGAGGAACTTTATGACCACCATACCAGCACACCATGGTGTTTTAAAGGACTTTCTAGAAAGAAGTAACAAGTACTATAACACCAACAGAAGGGGTCCACCAGGTAAGGCAAACAATTAAACAGAAGTAGGAGAAAAAAGAGATGGAACTAAGAACACAAAAATAACATGGCAAGGATAAGCCAACACATATCAGTTATAACTATCAATATTAATGCTGTCAATTCACCAATCAAAAGACACAGATTGCAGAGTGGATCAAGAAGCAAGATACAACAATGTGCTTGGTACAAGAAACACATTGAAATAAAAAAAATTCATAGACTGAAAGTTAAAGGAATGGAAACTATCCTCCATGTGATAGGAAGCCAAAAAAAAAAAAAAAAAGCAGGTGAAGCTATTCTATTTTCAGACAAAGTGAATTTCAAACCAAGACTGATGAAGAGAGATAAAGGTTACTATGTCCTTGTGAAGGAAACAATAATCCAAGAGCAATAGGTAACAGTCATAAATATATATGCAAGAAGTGCATCCAACCATATAAAACAAATATTAGTTGGGCATGAAAAATCAAATAAGAACTAATACAATTGTACTGGAGGTTCTTAATACCCCACTGTCACAAAAAGACAGATCAAATACACAAAAAGAACATAAAGAAGTTTTAAAACTGAACTAAACTTTTGAACAAATGAATTTAGTAGATGTCTACAGAGTGTTCTGTGCCACAGTATCAGAACAGATAATCTTATCATCTGCAAATGGGATATTCTCCAAAATAGACCAAATACTAGCAAATAGAATATATTTAAGTAAATGGAAAGGAATTGAAATTATTCCATGAATATTATCAGATTGTAATGCAATGAAATTTGAAATCAATGGAAAGATAAACCACAAGAACTTCATACACACATGGAAATTAAATAGCACCCTTCTGAACAACCAGTGGATCACAGAAAAAATTAAAATAAAAATTAGTTTCTACAGTTGAATTATAATGACAGTACAACATGCCAGAACTTACAGAACACAGTGAAAGAAGTTCTAAGAGGAAAATTTACAGCAGTGAATATCCATATAAAGAAAACAAAGCAAGCATAAATAAACAACTTCATGGTGAATCTTAAACTTTCAAAAAAATAAGGGCAGGCTAAACCAAAAGTTTGCATGAGGAAGAAAATTAAAGATCAGAGCAGAAATTAATACACTGGAGAAAAAAAAACAATACAAATAATCAATGAATTGAAGAATTGGTTCTTGGCAAGGTGAAATACACTTGACAAATCCTTATCCAACCTTATGAAAAAGGAAAGAAAAGAATCAAGTTCATGTAATAAGGAATGAAAAGGGTGAAATCACAATAACCTTGCAGAAATCCAGAACGCCATCTATACCTACTTTAAAAACTTGTATTCTAATAAGATAGAATGTGCAGAAGAAATGCACATATGCCTAGGTACATATGCATTACCAAAGCTGATTCAAGAAGATACAGAAATCTTAAATAAACCAATATTAATCAATGAAATCAAAGACAATTAAAAACCCACCACAAAAGAAAAGTCCAGTCCCTGATGGATTTACTGCTCAATTGTACAAGAAATTTATAGAAGAGCTAACACCACTACTTCTCAAACTTTTTTATACATGCAAATATCCTCAATAAGATGGTGGCAAATGGAATAGAGCAAATCATCCAGAAGTTTATACACTTTGACCAAGTGGGATTCATCCCAATGATGCAGGCGTGGTTCAAAGTATGTAAATCAATAAATATAATACACCATATTAACAGACCCAAGGACAAAAAGCATATGATCATCTTAATAGATGTGGAGAAAGCTTTTGACCAAGTTTAGTACTCATTCATAATAAAAACTCTAAAGAAAATTGGCCTAGATGGTCTTTAACTCAATCTGATAAAAACTGCCTATGACAAACCAACAGCCAACATCATACTACATAGACAGAAACTCTGGAACCTGAAGGGACCTCACATAGCAAAGGAAATTCTGGTCAACAAAGGCAAGGCAGGCGGCATCACAATCCCTGACTTGAAATTATACTATAAAGCTGTGGTGCTAAAAAACAGTGTGGCAGTGGAAAAACAACAGACTCAAAGGTCAGTGGAACAGATTAGAAGATGTACTAACAACTCCTTATGTACTCAGCCACCTTATCTTTGACAAAGGTGCCAAACACATTCACTAGAAGAAAGTCTTTTTAATAAATAGTGCTAGAAAAACTGGCTCTGCACATGCCAAGGATTAAAATTCAACCCATACCTTTCACCATATGCTAAACTAAATTCAAACTGGATCAAAGATATAAATATTAAAACAGAAACATTAAATCTGCTGGAAGATAGAATAGGTAAAACTCTTGAAGGCATTGGTGTAGGCAAAGACTGTATGAATAAAACCCAGATTACATAGGAACTATCACAAAGAATCAACAACTGGGATCTCATCTGATTAAAAAGCTTTTGCACAGCAAGAGAAACCATCAACAAAGTGCACAGACAACCCAAGGAAAATCAACTTTAGTGGAAATAAAACTACCTCTGGGTTGATGATGGAAGAAGTAAAACAATATTAAAACTTGGAATATATTTTAATGACTAGTTGAGTATTTGGGAAAAAATTATAGGTTTACATTTTAGGATTTATGTAAGTCTAGACCAATAAATAAAACTCTTACAATGTAGAAAAACTTTCCCAATTAAAATTAAAATTATAGTTATAAATTGGTAAAACAACTGTGGAAATCAGTATGGAGATTTATGCAGGAAACTAACAATAGAAATTCCTTTGGACCCAGCTTTTCCTTTTGTACATATTTTCCAAAAAGAGCTAATGGCATCATATTACAGTGATGCATTCTTACACATGTTTATAGCAGTACAATTCATAATAACTAAATCTTAGAAACTGCCTATATGTTTATGAACAGATGAATGGATGAAAAATGTGTTATTTATATACAATGGAGTACTGCTTTGCCATAAAGAAGGATAAGCTTGAGTCATTTTTAGGAAAATTGATACACAGTAAGGCTTTAATGTTAAGCAAAGAAAATCAAACTCATAAGCTAAAGTATTGCATAATTTTTCTTACACAAGAAACAATATAAATGAAGTGAAGAATAACAATAGATAATAGAAAAAAGAAAAAAAACCAGTTTGTAAATAATTACAGTCAGACTTGAACTTCTACAGAAGCCCACACTCCAAGGAGAGATAAACTAAGTAGTTTTCCAAATGTCCTTTCCAGAAGGTAGGTTTCCATCTGGCAAGAGAGACAACAGAGGGTTAGAAGTCTGACTGAAGTCTATTTTCCCATTCACATGAAACAATTCAGACCCCTGGGATACATAATATGAGCTGAAGGCAGTAGTACACAACAGAGATTGGGAGAACGTAAGACCAAGCAGATCCAGAAAGTCTTCAGAACTACCATCCTAGGCCCACAAGTCTTAGGCTGGGGGCAAGCAGGAACATGCAAGATGTGGAGAACACACGTTTACTGCAGGTCAGGGTAAAAGTCTATCCTAGAAGCAAAGTAGACAGGACACAGCCAAATCAGCAATATTGACCCTAAAGAAGCAAAGCAGTGAATCAGTGTGTAAATACTAACTTACTTGAAATTACTTCAATTCTGGCCACATTAGGATGCATACATTGGTTTGTGTGAGTTTTATGCCAGAGAGATCTGGTAGCTTTAAAAGAAACAAAACAAAAGCACAAAAATCCAAATCCCACCATCCAAGGGAGGCTACTACAAGCAGAGTTGTCTCTGAGTACCTCTGAGGAATTAGTTTAAGGCCACCCTCGCTCCCTACTGCCCAGAGATACCAGAATCTCTAGATGATCAAGACCCCTATGTAAAATGGGGCAGTATTTGCCCGTACATATGTCCTCTTATATGCTTTAAATCATCACCAGGTTACTTGTAATACCCGATACAGTGAAAGTGCTAAGAAAATGGTGCCATGAAATTGTTTGGGGAACAATGTTATGCTAATGAAAAGCCTGTGTCTTGTTGCTACAGCCACAACCTAACTATGTAGTGTACGGATGAGATCTGAGGTGAACAATGCTAACACCAGGAACACTGGGGAGACTGAAGCTGTGTCACTGAGGGAGGATGCAACAGGGCGACTGCCCCACCATTTTGTTTTCCTAAATTCAGCGTGGTGTTTAGTATGCAGCAAGTCTTATGATCTGAAGCTTTCTGGAATTTAAAAAGAAATAGCTTTTGATGCATAGTTTGTGGAACCCATAGATGTGGAAACTGTGAATATGAAAGATCCCCTGCATTTCTACTTCCCTGCTCACCCAAAAAGTATGAGAGACCATGCTAGTGTTCTAAAAAGGTGGAAAGATAACAGAAAAGTTATTGACTAGGATAGTAGGTGTTAGCAATGTGTGGAGCACTTTTGATATTCAAATATGTGGATTAGTTAAAATGTTTCAAAAACACTCTCTGTTTTTAAAGGATAGGTATTAAAATAAATCTGGTATCTATTCACCATATGCCCTTGGAGGTGACATGGAAGATTTGATATGTGACTGAATTTTTGTCTTGGTACTATTTTAAAAGATTATTAGTTTCTGTATCCCAATAGAGGATTCACTGAAATTCTCAATGAGAATATTTTAACGTTGTTTTTTAGAGAACTTTCCAGGCAGGGTGTTTTCAGATCCTCAAAACAGAACACTGGAATTTCACTGGGGCTAAATGCTTGCTAGAAAATGCTTGCATACTTAGATTGCAACTTGATTTTGGAATTTTCTGTAAGCTAGGTTATGAGGAAGTGCTACTTCTCACTGGTTTCCAATTGTTGGGTGGCACCAGTAAGATCCCCAAAACAAACCATGTTGTGCACGGCCTCCGTGTGGGGAACTGTATAGGTCGGGAAGGACAAGGGTGACCCAGAGACTGGAAAGACAGGGTAGAATTCTGAAGTAAGGTGGGAGAGACAGCCCCACTAGGGGAATCTCCTGGGTTCATTAAAGCACACGTTCTCCAATGAAGTAAATTTTGCACTTGTCTCTAGTTGTGCCTGCTGTGGGAACAGGCAAGCTGGCGAGTGAAAAGGTGCTGAGACCGTATTTGAGAGGCTGGGTCTATGCCAGTCCTAACTGACAAGGGCCGCTTGTAGAAGAGCTATGTCTACCCTAAGTCCCAACATCCTGACATATAGAAGGGTTGGACTAGATGTTCTCCATTGGGGCAGCCCAGTAAGAGTTCAAGGTCATAGCTAGCATCCCAGCCTCACTCTGTGTAATGAGGACTCCATGCACATGTTATTTAACTATTTAAATTTTGATATTCTCATCCCTAAAATGAGGATAATGATAGATATCTCTAAGGGACTCTTAGTAGTAAGTGAAAGGAGAAATGTGCAGTGCTTAAAAATGACACGCCACATAAGAAGTGCTCAGTAACGCCAGTCTGTTCTACCGCTCTCTTCCTTTAGGTTCAAATATTCCACAGTTCTGTAAGTGAAGAGAAGATGAAGGAGGCTGTGACACATACAAATTGGTCACGGGGGAATGGTGGTACTCTTCCTCGTTGCTGGGTTTGAAATGATGTGAAGTGATGGGGGTGACGTCTCCTGCTCTTAAGTGGGGTGGTTAAATGTAATTGAGGGAATAAGTCCTAACCCAATAAACTGGAACTACTTTGAGGGAGGATTTCTTCAGACAGAAAGAGCAAAATCTAAGAATGCTCTGTGATTGCTAGTGAAGACTTTTGATCAAAATGGAGATAGCTCTGCAGGGGATCAGTATTAGAGATTCAGAAAGAATTCAGACCGATTTTCTCTTTTTAGCAGCAGTGGCTGAAAACACCATAAGGGAAGAGGAATCTGTTTCTGTTTCTATGTACATGTATATGCGTGTGTTTGTGTGTATGTGTGTGCATTTATGTTTATACACAGATACACATGATACATATTCAATGGATTTAAACATTATCAAATTCTGATTAAAAAGAGCTTCTGTTACCAACAACTCTATTTTCTTAAATCGTTACCTCATGAGATATTTTACATAAAGTGGATAGCTGTATTTTTCTATTTGACCTTTTATTTTAAAATGACTGATTACTGCTTAATAACTTAAGAAATACAGCAGATATAAAGAAAAATATCTCAAAACCAAAATGGAATCCCAGTCTAAGGAAAGGAGAGATTCTTTGCCACCATTTGATAATGTGAGTGAATGAGTAGAGACACACTGTAGAAAGGTAAGTACCCACAGATAGTGTGTAGAGCAGGGGGAAGTGGAGTTGTCTCCTGTCCCAGACATGGCTCTCTAGGTGAGATAACGCATGGGCCTGGGTGGCTACAATATCAACCTTTAAAACCGCTCTCTCCATTGCGATTTTCGATTTCTACTCCTTTCCACATCTCTTCTTCCCGACTTCACTCCCAACAGTTTGTCTACCGGAAGGGAGGGAGAGGAAAATAGATGGAATGTCTCCTCCTTTATCTCCGCTTGTTTTAACAGAAAGCATTGCCCATGGATGTGTCCCATTTTTCGCTTTCACCCCTCACCCGTCATTGACTTGGTGCATGGATAGGGTACTTGATCATCAAAATTCCCTGCTTAGGGAGATCTAAAACTTGCCTACTAATAACTTTCCAGGCTTCAACCTCATTTGTTCTCAATATATTTGACAAATATTCTTAAAATGTGAAATGTAGAGTGGGTGCCCATCCTTGTTGTGATAAAGATGGACCTTTCTTCTGGATAGTTTATTGTCAGTTTTATAGTTTTTCAATAATCTTGAAAGGGTGAGAAGTGACTTATTCCAATCCTGTTAACTAGAACCATACCACCTGTGAAGATTCTGAGGCCCAGGTTTAACATAGTGTCTAGTGAAATACAATGCATCAAGTGTTTTATTTTTATTTTTGAGTGTGTTATTTCTTGTTTTAGTACCCTTACAGGAAAAGATAATGATAATGAGGGAAAAGTTCTCAGGTGCTTAGGTGAGAATATTTTTAGTACTTAATATTAAGTAGTAAAATGTACTAAAAATCTATGTTTTTAAAGGAAAGTTCCAAAGAAATGTACATAAAAAAGTTAGAGATGGGAAAGAAAAATGGTCACACCGTTGCCAGAGTCCTTGTTCTGTGCTATTTTGGGGATGTCAAAGTACTGCTTAGATGCCACGTGACGTCCTTTACCGTGAATCACTTTCCATGACCCCTGGTGCGGGCTGTTGTTTGCCCCCTCCAGCGTCCCCAGGACTCCTCTTTTCTGCGTCCCTGCATATATATTTGGCACTGCACGGTCGGCCTGGAGCAGCAGAACTAAGACATGAAAACCTTTTGAGTTAAATAGTGATAGGAGATTATTTTCACAGAAGCCCTTAAAAATAGATGTATCCAATTACTATAATTCTAATTTTTCAAATGTTAGTGCTTTTGTCAAATTGCAGCTCTGTTTGCCCATTCATGTAGGAGCCTCATGTTTTCCCCCAAAAGAGCAGCATGAGGCTGGAATTTTCAGTTTATCAAAGTACATTGCGTTCATTTTCCAAAGGCAAATTGCAGACCAAAGGCATTTGCGGATGAATAGAAAACCACGTGGAAGGAAACACTGCTGTGCTCGACTACACCTAACTTCAACCCAAATTACCTCAGAAACATTATTTGGAAATTGAAAAAAATTTCCAAAGGCACCATTAATGGGTGTGTTGAAAATAGATCCCAGCTTCCTCAAGCCTGAACTCAGCTTTGTTCTTCAACAGATCAACATCAAATTAGTCCTTAAGTTTCCACAGTATGTTCAAGTCTGAAATTATGACATTTGGAGACCAACATGCAAACATTTATACTGTACTTTCCCATTATATAACTCACTTCTGATGCTACGGACCATAAGAAAGGCTGGAGATGATGCGTGCCCTGGCCTGAAGACACCATGGCTTATTGGATGATTATTACATTTATCTAAATGAACTCCTTTACTTAAAATAAAAGGTATGTAAAAATGTTATTATGGGTTAAATCACAGGGAGTGAGAGCTGATCTCAAAGGCTTATCATTAATCACTTTCTACAGCGTCTAGTTGTGGCTACTGTCATCAAACCTAGGGCAGAATTTGAGGCCCATGTTTAACATAGAGTGTCTATTAAAATACAGTGAACTTGAATTTAAGCCTCAAGTTCTTTCATCCAGAAAATGCTGGAAGTGTACAATAATTGTAAGTATGTGTACTGCCTGTAAGTATGTGTACAGGGTTCCCTCAAGAATCACTGGCAATCAGTTCTGGGAGATGCAAAGACAACCAAATAAAGGAAAGGCTAGCTGGGCAAGAGGCAGTCAGCACCTGCAAGTTCTAGTTTGCTCGTGGAGCACAAACAAACAAAACCGGGACCAAACTTTTGTGTCAAATGCACTGAGTACCAAATCCAAAAAGTTTCAAAGCAGTCAAGCACCAAGTATGACTGCAATGAGCAAAAAGCATCCCTCACTCTGGTGAAGGTTGTTCAGCCTTTTTCTCCAAATCCATTCTCCAAGTCCATCTCAAACCTATGTTTCTAGGTGGTTGATCAGAGAGGAGGGTGTCAGACAGACTGTCTTTCCTTTGGATTTGGTTCTGCTAAAGCCTCAGAGAGAATAGAGGGTAGACAACAGAAAGATCAGGGTACCAGTTCCTCCCACCTCACTTCTAACTGAATTCAGATTTGGTAATGTTGGCAGCCCCAACATCGTGGTGATGGGATTCACTCCTGCTACACACACAACCCAAGCTCCAGTCACACAGCTGGCCAAGCTCCTTTCTTTGTTCCAGCAAGTCTGGGAGGGTCAAAGACTTCCCACTGGTGCTAATCTCAAAATATCTACATAGTCTATGTGGGTCCCCGAGTCTTCCTTGCCATGGTAAATAGTGCCCTCATTAAGAAGTTTCTTTGGAAAATCCAGTCTGAGCACCCTGTCCCCTTTGGGATCCTGTCTGAGGCACATCTGATTTTTATAGTGTCTTTCACATTCTGTTCTTCCTCATAAATACAGTGTTTATCCTTAGAGACACTCTGTGACAAAAATGTAAATGTTTACAGAATATTTAGATTTAAAACCTGTCACTGGAACAATTTCTACTGTGACCAAGTCCCTTCGATTGTCAAGCGAGCCCGCCTCCGAGTGGAATCTGTGGTATCAAGAAGATAATTCTTTAGTTTGAGTTTGAGGATATGCTTCACATGTACTAACATTGATATGGTACCTTCTGAGAACACTAAAAGTTTATTTATTTCAGAAGTATAGCTTTAATATGTTCATTTTGTACAACTTCTTCCTACCTGTCAAATCTAATATTTTTGAAATATTTTATGATATTCTTGAAATTGCAAGCTTTCTCAAAGATGAATGCAAAGCTCATGTCAAAGTAGAGCTCTCTGGATCTCTCAATTTTATTTCTACCATTTTATCTATTGATTTATTTACTGATTTTTTTTTATTTTCCTGATCCATTACATTACTTATTTAATTTACTACTTTCCCTTGAAAGAAAACTCTTTGCCACTCAAGCCATATTCTATTGAATACATCAAAATTAATTTAAGAAAACTAGGAAGTTGTCAATTAGAACTACTTATGGGGAAGGACTTTTTCTTGTATTTCTATTACTTTTAACTAATGAATCCAAAATATAAGGTTATCACTGTTAGAATAATTTGCAGTTGCTCATACTTACATGTCATCAATTAATTATCCACTTATTTCACAAACAAATATTACCCATAGCTGCAATAGATAACGCATTCTGGGGGTAGAATAAAAAGCAAAATGTATTTTTACACTAAAAAAGCTTAAAATTGATTTCTGAAGAAATCAAAGATATTTTGAAGTGAGATACACAGTTAGTGGTGTGTAAGTATTCCAAGCAGAGTGAAACTTCCTCACAGAAGTAGCTAGCACTCAATTAGTAAGAAGCCCGTAGACAAGAGCAGGAGTCCCATGCTCCTGGATGACTCTGTCCAGGTCTAATCATTGGTCTGATCTTCAAAGAGTTGTTATACATATAACTTAAATGAATAAAAGATTGTGTGTGTGCATGTGAATGAGGGAGTGTATTATGACTTTGCTGTATGAAGACTACTTTCAGATTAAAAACACCATTATTAGTTCCTTCAGTGTGGAAAATAAAACCTGGGTGAAAGCACAGAAGTAGAAATGTTCTACTTGTTTACCATTTTTTAATTTTTAAATTTATTTTAGGACCAGGGATATAGCTCAGTGGCATAAATGCTTTCCTGGCAAGCTGGACATCATGAGTTCAATTCCTGGTAACCCCCAAAAAATTTATGTTAGTAGTCCATATTTGTGGTACATAATGTTTACATTCTTGTGTGGAGTTGATACATGCACATCACACCCCTTAAGGCTTTTTCATCCTTTTTCCCAGCCTTTTCTACTCCTCCCTCCATCTCTTGTTCACCTTCCCATTTGAGCAACATTTTTCTCCCTACTTCCTTTTACCTCTCTTGTATTGAACTTTGTATTTGTGTTTTGAGTTTTCATAAAGGAGAAACCTATATGTTATAGTTAAGCTTCTTTTTCTAATTTATTTTACTGAATATTATAGTCTCAAAGTGCATCCATTTTCTTACAAATTTTTTGAGTTTATATTCCTTTATGGCAGAGTAGCCATATTGTGTGTAAATATTGCATATCCTTTATTTGTTCTTCTGTTAATGGACATATAGGCCAATTCCAAGATTTATCTGCTATGAACTGTGCTAGTATAAACATGGGTATGAATGTCTAATTGTAATATAATGTCTTTAACTCCTCTGGGCAGATTCCTAGAAGGGGAAGAGCTGGGTCAAATGAAATTTCTAGTGCCAGTTTTTTAAGGAATCTCAATACTGATTTCCATACTGATTGTACCAGTTTATGTTCCTAGCAATAAATTATTACATTCCTTCAAAATTATTCCTCCTTTCATTTTGATGAACACTATGTAAAATGAAAGATACTTCGTTAAATTCTGCTGAAAGACGACTTCTTACACGACTCCAGCAGATTCGGCTTGTAACCCGCCTTGTTGTGGATCTCTGACAGCAGTCCCGAGGAGACCCATTGTCTCTCCTTTCCTTCCTCTGAGCTGGTGTCTCTGTCTCCTCTCTGGCCTTCAAGTTTGTGGTCAGCCCGATGCTCAGAATGGCCATCTCTGCAGAACCAGTGATACCTGACCAGACTCTCAAGCTGCACCGAGTGAGAGCTGATTGCAAGTTGTACCTGCTCGTTTGCAGGTACAATGAGAGGTGTGCTTGTATCCATCCCATAAGAATTCCTCCAGGACACTGCTTGCATGTCAAACCTGAGAAATTTCTGTCTAATATTTCCATTTACATTCTAAAAAATTTGATTAGCAGTTCCATTGCAGGGGATAGAAAAATTACAAGCACGTTTTTTCAGCAGCTCAAATTGTTTCACTGAAGTGAAATGATGTACTAGTTCCTGGGTCACCTATCTTCCCCTTGCCCCCTATGTGTTTGTTCAGAAACAAGTGGGTGCTGGGTGTGAGAACTGATAAATATTATGCCTATTTTGGATGGTGGAGCAAAAGGGGAACAGTTCTGTAAGGCATTTTTCCTGACCGCATTTCATTTTAATTATCACTATTCAAAATATTTTTCTCACTGTGGTTACCTACAGTTCATCATTTGTCCTTTCGGTTGGTTTCAAAGTCAAGTCTCTTCCTTCCTAATTCAGTAGTGATTCTTCCCCAACCCCAACCCATTTTGCTTCAGCAAGCGTGCTAAATAATTTCAGATCACGCCCTCAGTCAAAACCTGGCCAGGTAAAGAATTAATCTCCTGTGCCAGCAAGTAAGAGAAGAAAAAATAAATAAATTCTGGTAATATTTTTATTATCCTCAAGGAGAAATGTACTATTTGAGTGGTAGAATTTAATTGTCATTATCTGGAAGACTTGCTTCATTTAAACTTCTCCTTTATTTAAAGTAAACACTTCAGTGCTCACATTCTTGCCTGGGACATTTTTAGCAGTAACTGCTGGTTGTCAATGACAACAATCATAGTTAATTGTTCATTCTGACATGCTCCAGCTCCCTATTAAGCACAGATTACTCTAGATTGAATAAATGAATAGCAAAGATGCTGTCCAGAGCGCTGAACACAGCAGTGGAAATAATGACTTACATCACCCTCTCATGAAAATGCAGGAAGGGGCAGTGCAGGTCAAGAGCTTGTTAGAGTTTCAGGTTGTCCATTTCTTCAAGAGCAAAGTCTGTTATGGATTATGTCCTGTGAGAGAGGAGATGAAGGTCAAATTTCTTGATTTGATGTTATTCAGCTATTTTACTGTATTTTAAAGTTATAATTTGAGAAAGTAATAAAGAATATTTTGTTCTTTATGTGAGTTTTTAAAGATACACAGTCATCTTACGCTATTGAGTTTCAGTTCAAGCATACTTTCATCCTAGTATTGCTAGTATTTTATCAAAGAATATAACTAAAAAATAGCCTTTTCCACTATCAGGGGACAGTCGTGATATAACTCGGCTTAGCACAATAAATATCTTAGGAAAAATTATAAGATAGCTTTTTTATCTGCATACAGGTTAATAAATATGTTTTTCTGTATTTCATCCAATCTTGAATTATCTGACAATTCTAAAAGGAACTCTTATGATTATTTTAAGTCATTGACAGGTCATGGTATAAGTATGTTCTCCCTTTAAATAATAAACACAAAAGGATGTGGATGATTTCATTAGACCGGTTTCTGAGCTCAGATCACTTTGACTCCTTAGGAAAAACTTTGTTCCTGATGCAGAGGTGTGGGCATCAGGTTTTGGAATTGAATGAAGCACTAATTAGAAAAGTATTTTACAGAGCCATTATTATTTTTTAATAAGTAGGGGTTAACACTGAGCATGTGTTATGAATTAGAAAATTCATTCTCTTATAAAAAATGTGGCCTAAGTATTTTCTCCTTAAGTAATAAACACAGGTTGAAAAAAATTTCATTTTAAAGAGTTCTCTATTCACTGGAAGTACCCTCCTATCATTTATGCAATGAATAATTTCTTAGTTATTGCATTTTGTAGATTCATTGTTTATAATTGTTTTGATGAATATACTTGTATATCTCTGTGACTAGTAAAGGGGGGATAGACATTTAAAGACTATGAGATTTAAGATTTCCAAATTGTCCTTCAAAATGTTCTTAACAATATACATCTACCAATTATTGAGGATAATATCTTAATTATTGCCAGTGCATATATATTTTAATGTTTAATAAAATGATAGGAAATATGATATCTGATTACCTTTTATACAAATGAAGCTGCTTATTGGCCACTTGTAATTGTTTTATAAATCTCTGTTAAATTTTCATGCCATTTATGTTGAAGCATTTTTCAGTTGGCTATCATTATCTTTCTTTTTTACAGTGACAGGGATTGAAGCCAGGGCCTCCAGTTTGCCACTGAGGAGTTCTACCGCTGTGCTACCCAGCCCTGTCCCACTCCTTTTCATCTTAGCATATTTGATGTGATGCTATTACAGAAGATAAAGGAAACTCTGGCACGAGGGTAGCTGTGCATACAAATGAAGGGTGTATGGCTTGGGTATGTCTAAGGATTGCATACCGGGAGGGAGTGAAGTAGATATCTCTCTCCTTAGTGTAGTGCATGGGATCTTGTCAGGGCAGCTCATCTGATTTCCCTTTTATTTTATGTAGCTTCTTGAACATGTCAGAAATTTGATTAAGGACTAAGTGCGTGGTACTCGGTGGTGCTAATTATTATTTTAATTGTCATGTATCACAAGAGGCGTTTCTCAAAAGTTAAACAATGACAGTTTCTTTCCTTCTATTTTGCTTTGAGTTCAAGCAGTGCTCCCACCCTCTCTGCAAGCTACATTTATGATCTGTCACTCTGCATAATTGATAATTGAGACAGGTTAGTCAAATATGCTGAAATGTCAGCTCAGGAATTTAAAGATAGTTCTAAATGGAGAATATGAGGAAGCTTTTCCTACTAACACTGATTGCCCAAGAGGATGATTGCACTTTTAATAATGCAAATAGATGGTTTTTCATTGTTCCCATATTTATATCAATGTTCATTGAATATCTGTTCTGCAAAATATATGGTATCCAGGAATATGCATTAAAGATTATTATGTGTATTCCTATCTATCTATCTATCTATCTATCTATCCATCCATCCATCCATCCATCCATCCATTTACCTGTCTATGATCATAATCTTAACTGTGTGTCAGGTGGATTGGGCTGGGGATCTGCCCAGATGATTGGAGGAGCACACTTCTGTGTATGTCTGGATGTTTCATGAGAGCATGAATTTGGAAACTGTACCTGGTCCCTTGCCTACTTCTCCTTCATATTATCCCACTGCTCTGCTTCCTGGAAACCATAATCTAAGCAGCCTTAGCACTCCATGCCACTTTTGCTATGGTATTTGTTCCTTGGAACCAACTGAGCATTTACTGGGTTTCTTGAAGGTGTGAGCTACGTTAACCTCTCCTCCTTTAAAATGTGCGTGTCGGTATTGTGTCACAGCAATGAGAAAGCTGACAAACATATTATCTCTGTATATCACCTACTTTCACATAGATACGTACCAATCTGGTTTTATGCTAAAAAATCCAGTGTTAAGTAAGAATCTGAGGCTCTTTATGCTGAAACTCAATTGGCAGAGTGTTGTGTGGGTAAATAATGAAGGGGAAGGAGTATAAAAACTAAGGAGAAAAAGTTAATATTCTACATGGTTATCTAAATACTGTACTATGAAAAGAAAGTTTAAATTACAAGAAATTACCCTAAGTCAATTAGGGTTCATTAAGGCTGACAACAAAACGAAATCATTCTTGGGGATGTTACTTTAAACTTAAATAATTGGGAACTATCTCAGATCTACTGAAAGGAAAATTATTAGGAATAAAATGTGCTGTAAACAATGGAAATCTTAAAAATTACAGATCAAAAGAGAGATCAGATGGACTAATACAATCAAGTCTAACTCCAAGCAGAAGGAAATAAAATAATAACTAATATTCTTAAGTACCACAGCCAAAGTTTCCACCGGTGAACAGAAACATAAACCTACACTACTTAAAGAAATGAGGAAAAGCAATTCATTCATGAAACTAACTGTGCATCTAAAATTTAGTGAAAATAAAACTTGCTTTTACTAGTAATTTGGAGGAAAACTTTAAGATTTAGGCAAATAAGGAAAAGGATCAAAGTAAATTCAGTTAATGACTATTTAGAAATATTAGGTTTATTTAATCATCCTATTTTTTTTTTCTAAATTAGGGAAAGGCTGAGGAAACAGCAACAATAATCTCTGAAACTTCTTAGGTAGTCTCTCCCTCTCTCTCTCTCTCTGATGTACACACACATGAAAAGATTCTAAACACTGAGTAATAGGAAGGTTAATATAATAAATATGCTACCTAGACATTAAAACTTGAATATTTTGTAGTATTAACTCCACATTTTTTAAGGAATGTCAGGATCACAGTTGAGTTCTCTGTTTAAATTACCATTTCATTCTGATTTGTCTCATTTCTTCCTTCTGTAAAGGATTTCACTGACCATTGAACATATAGGTCTAGCTCATTCTCTCTAACTGTGCACACATACCACAATTTCCCTACACAGTCACCTATTAGTGAACATTACCGTCACTTACAATTATCTATTGTACTTAATGTTTCAATAAATACCAGTATATTTATTTCTTTATGCATAAATATTAAAGTTGTTCACTAGAGTTAATATCTAGAATTTAGAATCCTGGGTTTCATTTTATGCCAACATCACTAAATCTAGGACTTTTCCTTGGCTTTAAAATTTCACATTCTTGACCCTACTTATACCTAATCATGCACATTCAAATAGTGAAAGATTTTCCTGCTGTATTTGCCTATCACTTTATATTGGTTTGGAACATATAATCCTTCCAAGAAGTGAACACAATGTAAAGATTTAGCCCCATTTTGGAGATGAAAAAAGATGATGTTAAAATACACGAAATATGTTTCTTCGATCTCAGCAAGGAAGTGAAATATCATGTACTGGAAATCAAAAGCCTGGGTTGATGTTACACTCATAACTCAAAGTAAAGGGTAAGTTTAGAAGCAAGCTGTTGGGGAACATCATTTATGTACATATATGTGCTCATGTCTAATGTGCATATGTTTACAAGTGTATTTGAATAAGTATGATGTGGTCTATCCCATGAGCGAGTCAGCATCCACCCAGTATTTACATACAGAATCAAAGCATTCACATCCGCTTATCTACAGACTACCATGAACAGGGGAAAGAGCAGGTATGAAGTGTGGCAGGATGCATGGCATGGAAGGACACACCAAGTCAAAAAGCTAAGGCTAAAAACAGGGACCATGTCACTGGAAGGAAAGGCAAGAGAATAGCGCAGACCACTTTAAAATTTACTTGATCTGACCCCAAAGTGCAAGGCTCTGAATGTGTTTGTAATCTGCACTGTCCACTGGAGGTAGGCGCTAGGGTTTTAAATACAGTAAAACAGGACCTTAGGAGGCCCCTGCTATGGAGATGATAGACAGCTGAGTGGCTTTAACTCCAGTGGCATGGGCTCCTTGCTTTGTGGTCTATTCCACACTTGCAGAAAAATTAAAAAGGAATAGTAGTCTGTCTTGCAAAGTGTGGAAAGGTAGGACAGAACCTTATAATACTTACAGGTAGCCGGAGGGCTTCCCTCTTTAGTTTGAGCAGAATGCTTCCCTGAACATCTTCAAACACCGTTTCTGTTCTCTATGTCAACTGATAAGCAGTTCGTTCTCATGCACACCTGCCTCTCTTGCTAGCTTCTTCCTCTCCACCCTGCCTCTCCTGCCTGTAGTGGGCTCTGTTCTGCCTGTGGACAGCACCCCATCTCCATCTTGACTCCCTCAGCATTCACACAGCAGCTCTCCTTGGACTACTTTCTATTTTTTTTTTGTGAGTCTTTCTTCATTCTAACATAACTTTTTTCCACATTGGCATAGCTGCTAGTTTAAAGTGCACAATTCCTTCTTCCAGGAACTGTCTTGTGCATTGGAGGATGCTAAGTTTCTGCCCAGTAGATGACAGCATCACCTTCTCAGCTGTGACACCCAGAAAAGTCTACAGACTTTGTCAGATGTGCCCTGGGGAACTCCACTCCTCAGGGTGCATTTCCTAGCTTATTACTCAGGAAGAGTGTGAAAAATTATCTAACCTGACTAGAGAGTTCAGAGAGGACTACCTAAAGGGTGTCAGAAATGCCAACACGCAGGAGTGCAAAAGAGTTTCTCAGGTTGGGGTGCACCATGGATTCAAGTCTTCTGATAAATAAGAATCAAGTTTGAGGGAAACTACTGTGTAGCTACAAATACAAGCAGGGAAGTGGTGAATAATATTGCCGGAGGTAGTGGGAGAAAGATGTAAGGTGCTCGGTGCTAGGATGAGGAGTTCAACCTTCTGGGGTCAGGAGGTTCCCACTGATCATTTTAAGCACACAAATAATTATATTTCAGAGAAATGATTGGGATAGCTACGTGAAAATTGAACCAGAGGCAACAAAATGGAGAAAACAAGAAACAATATCTTAAAAAGCATTCATGCATTGTTGTGATAATATGGCCATTCAGGGACCATCCTAGTGTTACTGCCTATGTCAGAATTTGGTGATTATAGTAAGTAATAATGTATATTTCCAACTTTCTAAGAGAATGATTTTAGTAGGTGGCACTGAAGATCAAAGTTAGAGGCATGCTCCCACTGGGCAATATTCCCAGCCCTTGTTTTATGTTTTAAGTCAAACCTGGGGAGATAGTTCAGTGGTGCAAGCATCTGCCTGGCAAGCACAAGGTTTTGAGTTCAATCCCCAGTACCAAAACCAAAAAATATTTTTTTTAAGTCAGAGTCTCACTAAATTACATTAGGTTGCCTTGAACCTGTGATCTTCTTGCCTCAACCCCCTGCGTAGCTAAGTTTACAGTTTTGCACCACTGAACACAGTGGTAATAAATTTTAAATGTAACCACTGAAAATAAATTTTAAGTATGTGAGGTGAGGAATATGTTCATTGTATTAATAATTTCATAGTGTAGAATATCTCAAATAGACATAGCCTAAAAATACTTTCCATTAAATTTTTTAAAAAATTCTAAAAGATTTCAACAAAGAGAGGAGCTTTATTCTAAAAGGTAATATTTTCATGAGATTTTGGAAGAATGGCAAACATGTTCATGAGTTCTTTATAATAACTTTCATGTTATTTTATGACAATTGAATTATTTATTTTTTCAATCTCGAAAGTCTGAAATTCATCAAAAATTAGCACTTAGTTTGTGCTTTATCTTTTTCTTTAACCTGGGATTGAACTCAGGACCTTGTGCTTGCCAAGCAGGCATTTATTCCACTGAGCCCCAAGAGCGTGCTATATCTTTATATCTTTTGGAAGTCTCATCTAGTCTCAAGGCTATTAATATGCTCTACATTTTGATGACTTTCATTCACACTTCCAAAATGGATTCCTGCACATAGCACTAAACTTAAAACTAGTCAGCAGGTCCCCTCAAGTATCTAGCAGGAACCTCTTATAATCTATCAGCAGATTCCACAAACAGAAATTTCACAAAGATTTTATATACACTTCTACTACACACACACACACACACACACAGTGAATGGTCACTGAGAGTCGCAGACATTATTCCTTCCTGGTTTTTTCCCCTAAAGTTGCTTACAAAGTGATTTCTCATTTTTATAATCAATCAACTCAGCTAACACATCCTGTTGTGCTTCACAGTTAAACATTAGTTATGAAACTTGCCCTGTGGCTTGTTATTATGAGAATCAATGTTTCTTTTGGCATTTTGGGCCTCAAAGCTGGTTATTATTAAATCGTGGCAGCACTATTTCTTCCCAAATGTGTTAGCCTTAACCTAATCTCTAAATCCTTGCAGGCATAGTTCCATGGGCATGTCATTAACTGAGAGTACTTACTCATATAGTCACGTCAGTTGAAAGAAACAGAAAATCTGGAGAAAAAGCTACATAATGTATATAGTTCATGTCCTGTTATAAGTTCTTCTATATAAAATAAAGTGTAAACTTTATCAAATATTCCCCCTTCTCCTTCATGGTCTCCCTGCTGTGTAATGATATATCATGACATGGGATATCTCATCTCCCAGTCTTACAAACCTTTCCAGTTATTATTTGATCACATGCATATTTTGAGTACCTATTTCCAAGCACATATTTCATGTGTGTATGAAAAGATTAGGTCTCATGTTGTGTGTGTTCATTTGTGTATGTGTGTGTGTATACGTGTGCATGTATGAAGTGGAAACTCTAACACATAAACTCTGTAATTTGTGCAAGGTTATTTGATTGCAAATAAACCAATGTGAGGTGAGCTAGCAAAGTCTAAAGAAGAGAGATTTTACAGTGGAAGACTGAATCGTGTCAAATGGCCAAAACCGTGTTGTTGTCGAGCCTCATCCGTGAACTTAAGGCGAGAACAGGGTGTCAATCAGTGTTTTGGACTGGCCTTTACCTCTACATTAAATTCATTTTCCTCTGATGTATGCTCCTATCTTCCCATTCATGATTTTAAGATAGGGTCATGATCATCTTTTTGTAATTCTTGAGTTTGTGTTCCGCTTTCTCTATCGTTAAGAAAAGTAACTTTCTCTCCGTCACAATGTCTAGTTCCTAGAAATGACAGTTGGTACAGACAGAATGTTTTTGTGGTTCCCAAATCCATATATTAAAACCCTAATCCCTCATGTCATGACATTGTGAAATGGGTGATGTGAGAGGGAATCCAGTCACCAGGTAAGGATGAGATTGGGGTTCTTTAAGCAGAGACCAGGGAGCATTCTTCTCTCCCTGCTCTTGCCATATGAGAGTCTACAAGAAGATGGCTCTGAAAACCAGGAGGACGGACTCACCGGAAACTGACTTGGTTCTGCGGAACATGCTGGACTTCCAGCCTGCAGCACTGGGAGAATTGTTTTTTTTTTTAGGCCACTCGTCCATGGCATAGCATCCTGAAGTGTCTAGAACAGCCCTCTATCTTAACCTTGTTAAATATTACAAAAGAACTGAAATGCTCCTGTACCAAAGGTATTTTACCCCTTAAATATATGCCAGGAGCGTGAGCATTTTCTTGAAATGATTGTAAGAAATTCCCATATGGTCTGGTGTGCTGCATCTAATAATTTAAATCAGATAATGCTATTTTTTCCTATAGTGCAACATGAATCAAGCAGACTAACAAAAAGCCATGTCTTAGCTTTGTCTTAGATTTAGAGAATAAAAAGATATAGAAAAAGAGGAGGAAAAAGAGATCCTGTTTTTCTTCTGTGATTGTTAGGGAAATCAACTAGATAAACTTTATTTTATAACTTATAGAAGACCTTCCTTGATTTAATCTGGTTAATATTCAGATACCCTTCGATATATGCCTTTTGTAGAAGATATTTCACTTCTGCACACACCCTTACATATATGCGTTAGGAAAACCATTCCTTCAATCCTGAAATAGCCTCACTCCTGCTTGTATTATTTTATCCACTTCTCAGTGCTTTTCACCATTCTGTTAAACTCATATTTTTGTTTTTATTTTTGGACTGAAATCGCTTTAATAGCATAGCAACATCTTAGGGCCGGGAGCCACGGGTAAAGGAAACACGGGGTGTGGGTGGCCCTGGACAACAGCAACACACAGGTCATTCACGCGAAAGACAGGCAGTGAGTGGGGCGGGCCGGTGCCCTGCCAGGCCTCCTCTGGGCGGGGTGGGGCAGGCCGACCTCTGCTAGGTACTCATACTCCACCTCCCAGGCGGTGCCTGCTGAAGTCCACCCAGCCCATGTAGGTCCGCTGGCATTTTTTGATACCTACTCTCCACAGTGCAAAAGTTATAAGGACAAAACATTCATTTTTATATTCAGAGAATTTGTAAATTTCTAACAAGAGGCAGATTTTCAAGTACAATTGATACTGTGAAATGGAAAGAAACTGAGAAAGGAAAGAGAAACTGGGATGAGAAAAGTAGAAAAGGGAAAAGTAAATATATATATATATATATATATATATATATATATATACGTGTGTGTGTGTGTGCGTGTTATATTACTAATTTCTCCTAATTCATTGAAAAGAAAGGTTTGTCCTAATATTGTTTGGGCAATTAAATGCCTATCTTATACTCTGAGTAATTTAAAAATAGTAATATGTAACGTATTAACCGTTGTTATTCTATTATCTTGTTTAGAAATTTTCTTATTTTTTCTCTTTAAAATAAAATTCAAAAAATAGAGAGGCAGACTTTAAAAATAAATAATAATAGACTTTCAAATAAACAATATGGCCTTATACATGCAAAAATAGAAGTATCTAGAAGGTAAGATGAGATTCAAAGAGAGGAATAATTAATTATTTTGGAACAATTCAAATGCCAGGTTGCAGTTATAGCTCAGAGGTAGGAAGCTGATTTAGCAAGTACAAGATCCTAAGTTCAATCCAGCACTGGAAAAAAAAAAAACCACAGAAAAACACCCCCTCCCCAAGAAAAGTGTCAAAAAACAAAAAACAAACAATTTCACCCACACGCAACGACCCTCCCTTTCCTGTGCTCCAATGAGGAATGTGGCTGGTGACCCGGATGCCCCTTCCATGGCATGCACTTTGGCTTTCTAATGACATTATAAATTCAAGGGAGCAGATAAAAGCTACTGTTTTCTGCATTTGGCGCAGTGCTCTGCAGAGCTTTTTTCACTGTGCTATTTTCAATAATAATATACTAATTGATTTTTCTTGTAAATTTTAATGTTTTCTGAAAACTAAATAATAATCGTCATTCATTTCCGGAATTTCAAAGAAGAAAAGCTCTTTGTTGCCTGGAAGAAAATGAATATTATCAACAAAAGTGCTTTTCCTCTAACGCACTAGAACACGATGGGCAGGTCAGAGAATAATCTAACAACATGTGTAAGATGGAAGTATGTCCTTCAAATGAATGGCTCCATATTTGGTTCTGGTGAAGCCATATGCTGGTTTCTTTCTCTATATGGGTAGCTGGACTTGGACTAACACACCCTTTGTTCTGCTGAAGTCCACTTAATCATAAAAAAGACTTTTAGACAACTAGTGATATATTTTTTCTAGGAAACAATTTCAAATATTTTATTATCTGTGTTAATTAGTCATGGTAGGTAAAAAAAAAAAAATCACAAAACTGAGTGACTAAAAACCAGAAGTTTATTTTTTCATAATTCTGGAGCCTGGAAATCCAAGATTTGGATGTTTGAGGATGGTCAGTTTCTAGTAAGGGCTCTTCTCCCTGTAGCTGGTTGCTGTGTCGCAGTATCCTTTCCAGTTGTTTTTGGAACCCAGAATCCAACTCAGGACCTTGCACTTGCCAAGCAGGCAGGTGCTTTGCCATGGAACTACATCCCCAGCACACAGTGTCCTTTCCACACAGGAGGGAGTGGGACAGGGACAAGAAGGAGATTTCACTGGTTTTTCTTCTTCTAGGGACCCTGAATCTGTTGTGTCAGAGACCTGTTCTTGGACTTCATTTAGATTCAATCACTCTAGAGGATCCATCTCCAGGAACAGCCAGACTGGGATTTAAGGCTTTATCATATGAATTTGGGGGGAATACAGTCTATAGTAACCTGCTACAACCTGGGAACTTCAAATCAGTAAGAAAGCAATGAAAAGAATTCGTATACTCATTTGCAAATGAAAAAAAAAAACATGATCAGGGAGCTTCAGGGTTGTTTGAAACCAAAGGAACCACAGAAGTTAGAACTGTGCTCAGCGTTTGCCTTAGCATCTGCTCTCCATATTTCTGTCAGTTACAGGCACCACTTCGAGTTCAGTGAGGAAATCTTGTGGAGTCAAAGGGTAAGGAAGCTAAGACATACTCATTTTTAAGAGAATAAAACAAACTAAAAACAATAAAAATGATACAGAATTTCAAAACATGGTGACAGGAAATTCACAGTGGATATTATACTGCATAGTGATATCTTGAAATTAGTTGCTCAGATTATAAGATACAGGTATGAAAAATTTATCAAAGATATAAGCGCTAACTGTTCCTTTCAGTGAGCTAATAGAAATTAGTAGTACAATTATCTTAGCTAGCTTGTGTGTCCATATATAATTTCCCATCCTTCTTTCCTCCTTTCCCCCATCCCAGTTGTTCTTTCCTTTTGAGTGGTTTCTTTCCCTTTCACAATATCTACTGTACCTTTTGGATCTTATTTACTCTTTCAGTTTCTTATAGTAACGTGATGTTTATGCACGTGAGTCTGATTTTTCTTTCCTCTTTTGATAAATTTGGCTGAGGGCTTATTTTTCCAAAAGTTTCAAAGAATCTTTTTTTTTTTATTTTAAAAAACTAAAAGTACAAAAACATATTGACAAACAGACACCAATTAGCATAAAAAATAGCACAATCACAACTAATCTAGAGACAAGGTGACATGGTCTCAACAGTGGTTATTGCTTTATCCATTGATATCTTCGAAGTGTAAATATATTAACTCATATACAGACATGCAAATTTAGTCAGACAATTAATCCTCTCAACAACAGAAAAAACACAAAAACCAAAAATCCAAAGACAAAAAACAAAACAGGCTAACAACAACAACAGCAACAACAACAACAACAAAAAAACACCAATAGTTGCTGCTTTACATATTGATATCTTCGAAGTGTGTGTTCTGGATAACACATACAGA